>OX359247.1:29823374-29920692 GCA_947179485.1 Allacma fusca | reverse complement strand
AGCTAGTTCAAGCAAGTAGACTGACAATGCTACCTTTTGGGTTGATCACGGGTAAACTCAATGAGTGAGGGCTGATTCAAAAGCTTATCCAACAAGGAATTCAATGGCAGCACTCATTCATCTGAATGGCCCATAGGAAACGCAGAAATTGAGAGGAAAGTTTGCCTATGTGGTACTTAAGGGATTCATTTCCACATAGGGAAGTAAAACGCGAGTAGCGTAGGGGTATGGGGCTCGAGTTAGGGCCGGGGTTCGAGACTCCTGGGAGTATGATTCTTTTTGACATTTTTTGTCGGCATGCACAGCGCAGTGCTACAGCATTGAACCTTTAGGTCTCGGCTTCAAAGTCTACACGCCTGAAATATTTTTCTTCCTATTTTTTGACTACCCGGATTAATCTAAAAGTAATTATTTCCTGCTTACAAAAACAGTAACTGTTGGAAACAATTTTCAGAATTATGTTGGCAGAATTGCTTAAACAAGAAAGGTTGAAGAAACTTGTTTTTTGGGAACAAATAATAACCGCACCGCAAATATCAACGATTTTTATTCCTGGAACAGGAATATAATATTTGTTTTCCAGGAATCAGCACAAATCAGGAAGCATCCAGTCTAAAGTATCTATGGTCGCTACATTATTAAAATATACCCAAAATTACGAGAATCAAAAGAATATCAAAAGAATCTTACCTGCAAGGAATAAAAACGGCCAGGAACAACTCTTAAGAAATCTATGAAAATTTATGTTACGAAAGTAAATGCATGTAATGCAAATCAATTTCCCAGGCTTAAGGGGAAACTCATATTGAGGTATGTTGTTCTTGAAAAGTGAGAGGTATTGATGCAAAATCACCGTATTTACCATCAAAACTATAATAACGAAATGAAGTTTCCTGAAAATAGAAGTACCAGTACTAAAATTGCATAAAAATACATCACATTCTATTTTAAACCACTCATCATGCTTTGAGATTAATCCGAGTCAAAAAATAGGAAGAAAAATATTTCAGGCGTGTAGACTTTGAAGCCGAGACCTAAAGGTTCAATGCTGTAGCACTGCGCTGTGCATGCCGACAAAAAATGTCAAAAAGAATCATACTCCCAGGAGTCTCGAACCCCGGCCCTAATTCGAGCCCCATACCCCTACGCTACTCGCGTCTTACTTCCCTATGCGGAAATGAATCCCTTAAGTACCACATAGGCAAACTTTCCTCTCAATTTCTGCGTTTCCTATGGGCCATTCAGATGAATGAGTGCTGCCATTGAAGGAAGTCACGAATTTTCATTATAATTTCAAAATAAAGAATGGTTTATTCCGATTGAAAATAATTCATCATAATCTTGTTTATAATTTTTAAAATTATTTACATAAGCAAAAATATATTTGCAAAAACAAAATCATTTTACCTCATATTACCTACATATCATATTAGACATTTCATTTTAACTAACATTTAAATCCAGTTTCATTGAAATTCATTAATTCTAATCTTGTTTATAATTTGGAAAATCATTTACATGAGCATAAATCAATTTTAAAATTATTAACATAACCAAAAATTATTTTTGCAAAAACAAAATCATATTACCTCATATTACCTACATATCATATTAGAAATTTCATTTTAACTAAAATTTAAATCCAGTTTCATTGAAATACAATAATTCTAATCTTGTTTATAATTTGGAAAATCATTTACATGAGCATAAATCAATTTTGCAAAATAGTCATTAAAATCATTTAAACATGGAACAATGAGTTATCATATAGACGTTGCATGCAATCATTAATTTGGCAGATTCTGAGATGTGCTGCTCTCACTTGAGCGAATTCCTGTTGAACTAGATCCTTTTACCTCTCGTTGATTCATCAGTATTTGGAAATTCCTAAAATTTAAACAGTACATTGTTAATTAGTATATAGCACATAATTGCGTGCACATTGTTATATCGAATAAAATTTAAATTATTCATCACAAACTTTCAATTCAAAAACTTCAGGTGTGTAAGCACGTTCACAGATGAGCTGCGCAATTATCCCCTGGATGGATGGTGAAATCTATTTGACCATGATTAATCAACACTACGCCAATATTTCCTCTGAAACCAGGATCAATGACACCAGCTAATAATAAAATATTAATATATTCAATATAAATTTTAAAAGAAAAAGAAAAATCTATCATCTTTAATATTAAAATATTTTCAAAATACATACACTGAAGAAAATCTGTGAATAAATTAATATCTAGTATATGTTACGTTGTAATGTTGAGTTTTCCACAAATAATAATTATTTAAAAATATGTTTACTTACCTGATATCAATTCCATGCCATAAAGCTAATCTTGATCTTGGAGTTAAATTTACTCTCGTTGGTACATGAATGAAAAACATTTGAGGAAATGGTTGTTTCTAGTACATTCCAATTTTAACCATAGTAGACAAAATCATAAGAAGCATTTTAATAGTGTCTTATTAATATTCGTTGTAGTTGTAGTTTATAAAAAGAACTAACCGCATCTTGAAATTCTAGGAGTATTGGTACATAGCTATGACAAGCATATGCATAAGCCAACATTCTTATTACCGGATAGGAAATGGGTGTGTGCGTCGTCCCAGAAATACTAGAAATAGAGCCCGGGGAACATTTATGGTTGCCATTACATGGCTCTTTGCGCTTAAAGCAGAAGCCATTTTTAACCCAGTAGGTTTTGCTTCTGGGCTCAACGTGGTATCGGCGGACTTGGAACCATCGACGCGAGAACAGGTAGCTGTATCCGCAGTGGAATGGACGGGACCTGTTGAAGCACCTGGTTTCTTGACCGTTTGGAACGGCAAACCTTGGTTTAAGCGGGAACGTTAAAGTTGAACACCAAATGGCACTAATTCTTCAAGATTGGAGCGACCGTTCTGCCGCAAGGAGTGGTTCCTTAAGCACAGGAGTGGTGTTGCGGATGATAAAAGTATTCGCATCAGTACGGGAAGCATCGGAATGAATCCGACGGTATTCCATGTCGGTTTAGAATGCTTTTCGCTTTAAAAACTTCGTAAAGGTGACCAAGCATATCATCGTCGGAGAAGCGCTTACGAGACATTTATGTGGACAATTCTGCAAGAAACACTTGAAAGGGCATTATATTAGGGTCAAACTTTGGTATGTGAATTTCCACCCTGTTGGGTACATAAATTTGTTGTACTGACGGGACACTTGTGCTATTGTAAAAGAATAAGTCCTTGCTTGGTGATAGCGGAATGCAGGTGATTTCCTTTCCGGCAGGACTGGTCTCGGAACCCAGGAACAATGGAGCTAACGGTTGGACGATATTGGATAATCGAGGTTTTGGCTGAGGCGGAGAATTGGCGGAAGGAGCGGTCCCGCCATAACTGCACTAAGAGTCCAGCGGAGCCAAATACGAAGGTGATGGGCAAGGTATAGGAGACTCCATGGGCGCCGGACGATGAGCCGCATGATCCACGCAAAACCACTGGTCAGTACCCACAGTGTAACGGACCACCGTGGTTGTGTTGACCCCAATTGTAGCCGTATAAGAACCTGTTTGTGTTGCCCCATCTGTAGCTATCGTTTACGATGTAATGTCAACACAATATTCTCTAATACTGTGTGCATATCATTTTAAGATTCTACCATGTCAGCCTGTACAATATTGAGTGACCTTAACATGTTACCCTACACCTCCGCAATCGATTTTGCCTATTTGGTATTGGGTGTTGATAACCGACTTTCAAAGCTTTTGCGGGATATTGTCTGGTCCCATAGACGCGCCCAGATCGGTGTGGAGCCGGTGTGGGTTCCGGGGTTTAGGGATTACAACCTGAGGGGATGGTGGCTGACCAGTAAGCCGTAAGTGGCTAGCTCGCAGGCACCGGTACTGAAATTGAATAAATCTAAACACAGTTAGTATTGCCAAGGCCATAACAATCAAAAATCAGAGGAGGCAACAAAATAACAGCGTGTCCCACCACGTGGGGAACGAGAATTTCACATTCCACGACAACGCGTCCACTACGAATGGGGCCGGTTGGAATGTTGGGTGGAAAGTGAAGTGTCGGTAAAAGGGAGAACGGGTTTCGGCACCATTTATAACTGACGGAGCTTCCGAGGAATACCTCAACAGGAAGAACTCCGCAGTGGCAGTCATGGCTATAATAATATCGCAGACTCGATGTTAAATAAAGACTGGGGCAGAAATGGAATTAATAAATGGAGAGCAAGGAATGGTGGACTGAAACACCAATGTTTATCTTTCTAAATCTAAGTAAGAAGTGCCTCTCCTTTTCTGGAGTTTGCTACCTGAGGCTCTCCGTCCCAATCCAAGGTCACTCTTCACCTCGCCCCTCCTCACCTTTACGATCCTAGTGCGCTATGGAGTCATGTGTTATAATAGCTACTAGCTTTTGCACAGACAGCTATTCTTAATCATGCAACTGAAGCAACAAAATATAGAATTTTTCCAAGCCAGCAATAGCTGGCTGTGCAGCGCTTGGCGAAATGATGGTCAAAGTTGACGAAATGTACACAAGCATTTGTGTTTTTAACGAAATTTTTAATAAAAATAAAATGTATCCAAAATCATAAGGAATACCTAACGAGAGTTGAATTCGAAATAATTTCCAATAATAAGCAAAAACTTTATTATTACTAGCGGTAAAGTTGCTAAACTGCGTCGTACTCTTTTGAAGAGAAACAATGCAAACCACCGACGCATGCGGTGGCTATGCGGCTAGTTCTTCACATTTAAAATTTTTCAGTTCATACTCAAAAGCTCTTTCGTTTTGGTTTTTAAAAACACAATTTATTCTAAAATGGCGTTTTGAAATTTTTTGAATTTGGACTGGATTAAGTTGTAGATACTTATTAGTAGGAAGAATAGCCAGCATTGGAACAAACCGGCTTTAATCAATAAAGGTCAAGCCAGTGGCAAGAAATGCTAATAACCGGTTTTTATTGTACAGTGGGTTTATTTCGATAGTATTAATCATGGCGACTTAATATCAAGCTAAACAATAGGACCAAGCCAGTAAGAACCTGATTTCAACCAATAATGACCAGGCCATTTATTTCCACTTGCCAACCCTGAGGATAGATTTATGTCACTATGCTGACAAATGTTAATTCGACCTATTATAACATCAAATGCTTAAATGCATTGGACAATATAATTTGTGAAGCATCTGTAGAAATTATGGCTATGCTTGTATAATTAAATTATTCGAGATACTCGCAGACATCTTCCTGGGAATATGTATATACATACCCCCAACATGTATTTATATTACTGATACACGATCAGTGGTGTTTTTCGTTCCAAACAAATATGGTATTTTTTAAGCATGAACATTTCAAAAACATTACCACAAAATAACATAAACTACCACTATTACTAGCTATTTCTGACTTCGAAAGGCTTCAAAGTTTTCGCATAGCATTTCATTCAGAAGTGGCTGACTGTGAAGTGCTGGTAGATATTTATATACTAACATTAACTTACGACACAGAGATAGGGCTAATGGCTTTAACGGCTAGTATTAAAATATTCTAGACAAAATGATGCGGATGAGATGCATAATCACACTATGGCTTCACCAATGGAAAATGCACGTCATTTGTAATTACATTCAAATTACATACCACAAATAAACCGGGTAGTTAGCCCTTATGTAATTGGTACTCAATCGCAAACCAATACCAGTGTTTACCCTTTAAAAGGGAGAGCAAAGATATAATTTTCATCGTCGTTAAATTAGGTTATCAGTTAACGGATTAAGCCACCGCTTGCTTCGGTGGATAACCCCAATTTCCCAATAACAATATCTACGCCGTCTGCTGGCTTGACCCGCTATTATTAAAATTCCATTGCCGAAATAATTTTTTTCAAATCTAGTTTTTTACACATTGTTCTTCTTTTCTTCTCTTTTTTTATTTATTTTCGCTCGCTGAGCTTCGGCCAGCTGAGTTTCGGCACACAACTAATCTCTTCCCTTCGTGCAAAATTCAAATAGTTTATGACATGCCCAAATCCTTCTTACTAAAAGCTTCATCGTGGTAGTAGTAGTAGTAGTAGTGACGGTTGTCGTCCTTATGTACATGACATGTTGAAGCATAGCGGTTCATTTCCTTCTTTCATTTATGGAAAAATAAAAATTAAAGTATGTTTTTATTTTTAACATTTCTTTTTTGTTGACTTGGCCAGGCTGGTTAAGTAAGACTGGGTTAAGTAACCAAGCTTTCAGCTTAATTCTGTCCATATCAACAAAAAATAATGTCATTTCAGAATACAAAAATGTGAAAATAATGTAAAAAAGAGAATAGAAACACCGCAATGCTAAACAAGCTACCAGAATGTTTTTATAACTTGTATCTTGGAATGTGTATGGTTAATTAGAATAAGCTACCACTTACTTATTAAGTACGCCTTTGAATATTTAGTACAGTGTGGCTTATATGATCAGTCTTCATCTTTTAATCAACACTATTAAATTCTAACTTTGGGTACATCGTCCATCAATACATATTAGACATTAAATGAATTAAAATGATGTAGCTGTCATGTACTGATAGCGTTCTGTATGGTATAAAAATTGTCACCCGTTCGTGGTCAAAAATCAAGTGACTTAATAGTCAAGAACCTAAGTATGTTGACATTTGTTTTGTAAATAATCAGTTTTTGTAAGCCATGTTTGAATGTTTCACGTCCACGTTAACAAAATCTCCAACGAATAGCCTTTCGTGCATATATAGTTGACTGGCTTACACAACCATATTAATAGTTAGCCCAATCGATTTTAAAAAATAATTCCTCACTGGTGCTCAAACTTAAGCGAGAGTCTCTGTCCTACTGAAAATAGTTACAGCATTTTTGCAACAGTATTAGCAACTTAATGTTGTTCCTAGAATCAAAGCGTTCATTGTTCGTTTGTGACCAGGTCTAATAATTTTAGTAAAGTTGTCCAGGGTAATGCATATTAACTAATGTAATTTCAAACCAAGGCTGGCTGACAACAATTTGGTTTAATTAAGCTTAAATAGCATAATTTACCGTTTTGAAAGCACCATATCGTTGACTGAATTCTAAAAATTACCATCTTCATTGGAGATCCCATTTAAAAAGAATTAATTAAAGCATTTAATTATTTTAAAAAACGTTTATACCCCGCAACGTCAGATAATGCCTGTGTTTTTGTTGCAAGAAGTCTAGCGCATTCCCTGATAATATGAGAAGTATCGAGCTCTGCCTAGAAGGCTGTTTGAATTTCATCCCCAAATTGTGGTGTCGGATACAGTATTTTCGTACCATCTCTTCATATCACCCTTAACTATTGTTCCTAAAAGATAAAAACAATTTGCCGGGATCGTGATGCTGAGCTGGAAAGCATTTCTTAGCTTGGTCGAAATAATAGGCAGAACTCACTCTCTTCTTATCGTGCATGGGCGTTTCTACATTATCATTGTTAATAATGACTTTCTGAGCTGGTTGTGGATTATTTAGTTGTTGTGCACCCGTATGCAATTTAACCAAATCCTGCAATGCCTTGGTTGTTAAGTCGCTAATTTGACGATGTCTAACGTCTCCTGTTTAGCTGCATTGACGAAACCATTTGAATAAGCTTTTTCACTACCCGAAAGATATACATACGATGCTTGTGAGACTTGGCTGTGGTACTATTGGATTTGAATTGGTTTTGGTATTTAAATTAGAGGTTGAAGTTAAATCAGGAATGGAATTTTTCCTATCTTGCCTTCGAAGTAGTCGTTTTGTCCTATTTGGGTCAAAGGTATATGATGCCTGTGCTGCTATTTCCTTATCAGCTTTAGTAATAAACACTATCGTTTGAATAAATATCCTTCGTTTTAAACGATTGTTAAAATACTGACTGTAAAACAATTGAAATTTTCGATTAGAATAAGAAGCAATGACCCTCTGTTATAAATCTAAACGGTTAGAGCCGTTGACCACCTACATGTAGTAATATAATACTAATCTTTTACCAACTAATAATCATAACCTTCATGAGAATTGACCTTTATCAATTAAACCTGACCAATAATCATTTTTTATGTTCTGAGTAACCTACGGTTTAGGTTCCTTAATGTAACTATTAAAATACTTCGGACATCTCATTTCCCTGAGAGATATTCTGATTATCTTAAATATGCTCAGAATTGTGTATCTCTAGATGCATATGAAGCTATTTTCTGAAATATTAAAGCTACCTCTGCATTACTCTAAAATTTGTACAAAATACAGATTGAGTATAATAGTGATTTTGTAGCTATGGAACACCAGAAGCTACATTAGGGCAAGCTACAGATCACTGTGGCTGCGTACTTAATTATTAAATTATTATTCAATTTAATACAAGTTAATCTTGAAATTAAGACAAGTTTCACTCCTCTACGATCTCACAATAATTATTGTAATAATGCTCAAATGAAACCCTTTTAAAATAAAGAAATAATAATGCATGAGAGAACTGAACGTTTGATCCGCTGGTCCACGGGGAAGAGATGAGATGACCAACATTGAAATGAACGGAACGAAGTGACTCTTATTTTTGGTAAAGCGTTTGAAAGTTAACTATTTATTACTCAAGAAATAATAATTGTTCGCTACGAAAAATTGAACGAAACGGAGTGACTCTTAATTTTGGTAAAGCGGTTGAAAGTTAACTATTTATTACTCAACAAATAATAATTGTTCGCTACGAAAAATAATAATGAAAATGAGTAGCAACAACAATATATTTCCTAACAGCTAATTGTACGTCTTAACTCGACGGTTGCTCCAGTCACTGGAGCAACTTCATGCCGCTTCCCAAGTCGGCGTGGCAGCAAAACTGGAGAGATTTAAATGAGTTCAATAGTACGAATATGAGGTTGCAGTATTTAGCCTCATGCTGAAGCTACATCCGTTACACACTTCCAAAAGCTGTCAGTACGCCGGTTCAGATCGAACATTTGGAAATCGTGCAGATATCTCATACATCTTTTCAGTTCAATGTCATAGCAATTTTGCAGGAATAAGCCACAATAGTTACAAAATGCATCGTTGAAATATGTAAACTAGAAACAAAGATTTACGATTGATTCAAATAAAATAACAGTACGCTTACATCATTAAGTCCTAAATTCTTATCATACGTCAATAATATCAAATACTTACCTGATTTCCAGACATTGGTGAGCACCTATACTAATTTAACTGATGAAACAAAGTAGTATTTCTGTCTGAAAAAAATTTCAAACGCTTGATGACTATGACAAGCAATTTATGTGCCGCTTTTCAATCTCTGCACCCACAAAACCTTTAAAGGTTTAGTACTTAACACCGATTATTATGTTTCAGAATGACAAAACACGACTTGCAATGAATAATACAAGCCTAAATTTAACATTTGTGAGTCTTACCGTTGCTGCAGCTCATTCTCTAAATGTTTAATTAGACTTCCGATATTCATAGATGCATACTCCTGCAAGAAAATCACCAATGATTCTTACAGAATTGATACGTAAAATGTATACTTCCTATCGTTTCTCACAATCCACTAATCGCATGCGATGAAGTACTTCAAAAAGCACTAATTTATGCAAACTCCGTTTGCAGGTGCTGAAAAGTGGTGATATATATGCAGTTTGCTAGGTCAATCTAATTGACTCTATACATACATTTCGATTGACAACAATCCAAAGCGTAAATACGCGTCAAATCAATTTCACACGTCCATACTAGCAACATGGCAGCACTGCGCTTCTCTAGTAATCGATTCATTGATTTATTTTTTTTTACCCTGGCTGGGCCAGAGTGTACCACCCCGTAAATCCACCCCTGGTTAAAATGAATCTCATTCATTTGAAGAACATTAGAATGGCAAAAGGTCTCTTTGATAAATTATCTACCTCCGGTATGCCGTTAATTTGGTTCCAGGTAAGGAAAATAAAACAATTAAGATTAATATAATAATTCCTACTACATACTATCCATTCACTGTGAAAATATTTTTTTTTACATGTTTTAGTATTATTTGTAGTAAATTGAGGATGTGAAGTGTGAACCTTCTGAAGCAATGTTTGAGCGCTTCGAACTTATGGAGTCTGGAGATTCTTATAACGTTAGCATTCACGCGGAATGCCTACTGTTTACTGTTTGTGCCAGTTAAATCTTTTCAGTTGGTTAATGAGTTTACATTCAGTCTTCCGAATAGCCTCGTCAAGGCTAATCCAATTTAAATACACATAATACAGTTAGGGAGTGTGCACATATTACGTTTCACTTTTTCGCCCTTTTTGGACCCTACCCTCCCTATCGTCATCCTAACGTCATTGTTCCTTGACCCCCCCCTCCCCTGTAAACGTCATCAAAGCAAAAACAAAGACAAAAAACAAGTTTAATCCGTAGCATTTTTAGGGCGGCGTTAGCCCACTTATAAGATAGTGTTATCCGTGATGTCTGGCGATTGAAACAGGTCAGTAAAAAAATAAAATCTGTACTTTCCTCCAAAAATGCTCGACCTATTTTGTTCAAAATTGATGAGCTTGTTATTGGTTGAAATCGGTCCACGTGTTCGTACTTAAACAAAATAAACCAAATTTTGATGGAAGGAAAAATAATAATTAAAGTAAACGAAGGAATACCGTTTGGGAAACTTTAGATCGCGGCCATTTTATTTTGGTTTTTCCTTCTCGGACAAAAGCGAAGTTGCAATTATTACTGTTTTTGCAATGAGCCTATTATTATTATAAAATTATCATTTAACGTCAGTAATATCTGCAAATTTGCTATGTATCGAGTCAGCCACATTTACAATAACTTCCGTCGGTGCTTCCGACAAATACTCCGCTTCACATGCTGTGGAAAATTGCATTTGATTACTTTGAACAACAGATTCAATGCTTTTCGAGATTCTTTCTAACGAATTTCTATGAGCAGCTCTTTTCTGGGATTCATATGCAATGTTGATAACAAAATAGTAATTGCACGCATGGTGGGTTTGCATTTCAAGGTTGCCTTGAATTCTGGGGCAATAGTAGACAGGGGATAGTTTCCAGACATTTAGCACGACATTTGGCAACAAACCGCCAAAGTAGGCAGATGAATCGTCCGGGTTTTCAAATACGAACTCCAGAAAAATCATGCTTAAAGAGCACCGGAATCTGGAGAAACTTCGATATTAAATATTTGTCCAAGTTGCATCGCCAAGGGCCACAGCAACTGAGATCATGAGAACAAACTATTTGCAAAACTGAAATTGATGGACGTGATTTTGTAGCCATTCTTGCGTAAGCCATGAGTTTTTGGAATGCTCATGGTTGTCAGATATTTGGACTTATGTACGGCCAGAGTATGTTTATAAAATGTATCAGTGGTCTTTCACCAATAAAAGTTTGTTGTTAAAAACACTAGTCTAACAATTATCCGGGTTTATTCCTTAAATTTTTTTGAGAATCGGTGAAACGTCATCAGCAAGATTACCCCCACCCCACCTTGGTATACACAAAATCATCAGCATCAAGACCCCCTCCCTCCCCCAAAAATGAAACGTAATATGTACACACTCCCTTACGTCGTCTTTACAATATTTTTCATAGTCAAATATTTTCTAATGCGACCAGTATAATTTCTCAGGTTACGTGGCATGGGTTTTCTCTCACAGTTTCAAAACTAAATCAAAAGTCCCGTCATTGAAAATTTACATGATAGGCGTTAAGCATTTACCTCAACTTCGAAGTGTTGAACACAGAAACTTCTACACCAATTCCTTTATTCACTTTCCTGTATGATGGGACAAGTTTTCAAGTTGATGTCTTTATTAGCAATTTTCTCCTGTTTTCGTGCATCTGTACCTTGCCCCATGGTAACCATAGAGGACTACGAAGACTACGCAAAGCAAAGACTTCCATTTGGACACCTCGAGTATCTTCAAAGAGGAATCGGCAAGGATGCAACGCTACGAAGAAACGTTGAAGCTTTCTCAAAAATACAAGTTATCCCACGATACTTAATAGACGTTTCCAACAGAACCACAAAAGCTGAAGCTCTAGGGAAACAATTCAAGCTTCCAATTGGTATCTCCCCTACCGGGCTGCATAAGAGATGGCATCCTGACGGAGAACTTGCGACTGTAAGAGGTCAGGTGGTAAAACTGTAAAGGTGTATTGCTATATTTAATTCATTTGCATTTTTTACGTCGTCATTTTCGAATTTTCACTTACTGCATGCGAGTGACCTTTCCTCCAAATCGTTTGTATGTACCAATAATGTGACGACTTTTATTATTAGCCGCTCAGTCCGCCGGCACCATAATAATTGTATCGTCTGCAGCATCTGTACTTCTCGAAGACATAGCAGCAGAAGCTCCGGATGCAGAAAAATGGCTACAAATATTTATGGTTGACAACAGAAGTTTAACAAATAATTTCGTGAAACGAGCTGAAGACTCAGGTTATGGAGCTTTGGTAGTAACTGTAGACATGCCCGTAAAAACCCTTAGATACTTCAACAAGAAGAACGATTGGAAGGACCAGCACGAAAGGGTCAATTATGATAGGTACGATCTGGAAACCAAAGTCTTCCTTAGAGATCAAACCACTTGGGCTCAGTTACAAGAACTAATTAACTCAACTGTGCTTCCCGTGATTGTCAAAGGAGTTCTCACGCCAGAGGACGCCAGACTTGCCTATGACCATGGTGCAAAAGGGGTTCTTGTTTCCAACCACGGAGGACGTCAGATAGATGGCACCATCTCTAGTGTGAGTTATTACAAATAACTCATAGTCATAGCAACATTCGGGAAAAATATACTCAAAACTTTAATTATTACATCTACACGTAGCATTTTTTCTAACTCGAAACTACTGTGCTTAATAATCATTTAATTCACACTACAACACAGGTCGAAGCGCTCTCAAACATTGTCAAAGAATTGCCGGAAGCATCCCTCAACGGCTTTGAGATTTACTTAGACGGCGGTATTCGAAGTGGCTTAGACGTTTTTCGGGCTTTAGCAATAGGGGCTAAATTTGTTTTCGTGGGAAGAGCCCCAATGTGGGGATTATTTCATTCCGTAAGTTATCTCACCTTTACTATACAATAATAAATTATTCTGTTTACAAATTATTAGCATAAATATTGCAATAAATTAATTTAGAAGTAAATACACTGGTACTGGCATCAGTTTATTGCAATTTTTACACGATCGCACTGAATCTGCAATAATATGTGATTCTGAAATTTTGTGCACAGGGTCAACAAGGACTGGAAAATGTGATGGGAATTCTTCGAAATGAATTAGAAACTCTGATGGGGCAAACTGGGTGCAATACTCTCCAAGACATTAATTCAAACCTGGTTCAGTACAAGTTTCCCTTCTAGCAAATCTGGAGTAGTGGAAAATTATTAATTCAATTTAAGTTAAGACCACTCTCAATCTCAAGGGATTTCGATTCAACTTTGAATGCATATGTTTTGGGAAGCAAAAATTTCAATCCATTGAATACAAATATATACTTATTCAAAAAAATACTTTAATTAATAAAACTTTTACCTGTAGACACTCGTGAGCTGAAAATACCATAGCATTACAATTACTAATTACAAACGATTTGTTTAAGAATGTTAAACAAATGTTTCTCAAATTCTCAATGTTTAAACTTTCCAAAGCGCTATCATACAGGCCCCTAGAATAGTTTCCATGACCTGTAAAAATATGGAGCAAGGTTGAGCAAATTTGGGGAGCGATAGTATGCAGTTCAGAGGTGTCCATCCTTCGAAGGATTTCCTTCAGAGAAGGCTTCTTTGAACGAATGAAGCGTTATCTTTGGCAATTATAAAGGGAAGGGAAGGAAGGCTGGAAAGGAAACGAAGGCTGAACGAAGGCTTCTGCTCTTTGCAGAAATAATGGAATGTGAAGGAACATGTTGTTTTTACGCCTTCGAACGCCGCTGAAACTTGCAATTCCATCTACTATATTTTAGGCAAAATTCTTCCGTAACTTAAGTTCATGTACCTACGTACACAGTGCATCTTCTAACATGAAACGTTTTGTTTACAAAATCTCTGATTTGGTCACGTGTGTTAAAAGATTTGCCATAAATAAATGAACATGGATCGACGGTAACGCATGAAGGTCATTTAAATAATTTTTGAAGGCTGAAGGAAGGATTATAGCATGGTTTTGAATGAAGGAAGGGCGAAGGAAGAGTAAACATTCAGAAGGCTTCATTTTACGTAACGATGAAGGAACGGGTAATTGTAAACGGTTCCCCTTCTGAAGGATGAACGAACGTGTTTTCAAATGGACACCTCTGATGCAGTTGCCGTGGATTGTGGAAGAGGAAATTTGAGATTTTAAACCTGGATGATGTGGTCAGGTAGCAGGTCTATAAGTACGTCAAAGCGTTAATTTGTGGTGCCAGCGTATTAGGGAAAGCATCGGTCAGGGGCTTATGATGGAAATTATTTTAAAACTGATTGTGAAACATATGAGAAAGATACAAAGCAAAACCGAATTGTGATCCCCAAAACATGGCAATAAAGAATCAATAACAATCAGACTTATGAATAATTCTTTCGTTCTGGCCAAGTCAATATTTTGAAATGTTTTTTGCAGTATTTCAGGGTAAGGCGAAGAAGACAAACCGAGTGAGAAAGCAACGTACCAAAATGAAACGGATGATAAATTCAAATAACTCCAACTGTGAGTTTTGCTGTCATTGAAGTAAATGCATTTCCAAAAGTGATTATATGTTCGATCGTGTTAGGACCTACATGCTCGCAATCGGTGACATTTTACGATGATTACTTAAAACTGACCAAGAGACTAGAATAATTTATTATTATTTTAGAAGAGAAAGTTCGAGCGTCGAGAACTGGCAAGATGAAGGAGAATCCAGGTGATGTTGTTAAAGCACTGTATGTGGATTGATATTGTTTTCAACAACTGGGTCGTGAGAAATTTAATTTGTTAGACCAATTGACGCTTGAGGGCTTACATTAAGAAATATCAACCGAAGCGTTAGTGTAAATTGGGGCTCGCTTCGTCTGACGATGAGTCAAATATTTATTTTTGAATTGTTGTTTCCACTGGGTTGGGAAAGATTTAATTCCTCCACACATAAGTTGAATCTTGAGGGATATTTACATATGTTTTGAGGACCGCAAGCGGAAACCTCAGGTTATATGTAACTCCTTTAGCACTAATGGTATATGGTATATAGTAAATACTTGTGACGTTGTGACAAAAATTTAAAGAGGAAATTCAGAATAATTCCTGGCGTTTACGTGTGCGGTAACTGGTGTGTACAAATTTTGATTTTTTTGCATTGACCTCTAAAATATTTATTACCAGGAAGTTGCGAGAGGGTTTATAAAATACGTATTAACGGAGAAATGAAGCAGTAATGATTCCTTTGGAGATTCTCAATCGAACGTTTGTTTCAGGTGCCTATGGGGCCAGCAAGACTTAATACGCCATTGGTTATGTGGTTTGTGATTCAGAAAAAATATTTTGTACTAATTAAGAAAATAAATTAATGCATTTTCTGATGCCAATTGTCGGCAGTAAAAACGGACATAGGTCGTTATTTGTAATAAATACAAATGAATAAGTAAGGATAAAGACGACACAAGCGTAATTAGTGTAATTACTTAAAAGAGAAATAAGAATTTAAGTGTCGTAAATGCCTAAATGATGTACTCATCCAACACAATTATTTCAGCATAAGGTTTCCCTGCTTCTGTTATTATTTTTTATGAACCGTCGCTCCGTACCGATTCCTAGGAAATGCTTTCGAGTTAGCCCCGGATGTGTTCTGATATGAGTTATTGACAACCTCGATAGTTTTATTCACTCCAATGCCTCTTAGTCTGGCTTCAGAGTCCAAGTATTTCATGGAGCCCGAACTAGGTCCAAGTTTAGTGTTTGCATGGCTATCTTGATTATTGTTCTTGATTTTCTCCCTGGTTCGTCCAGTATTGAAATCAGACAAGGATGAAACCATTTGACCGCTGGGTTTGACAACTTTTACGGCATTATTATGATAAGGTGATTTGCCACTATTTTTGTTATTATTATTACTTGCGCCATACGGGAAACCCAAATAGCGATCACTTATTTCTTCTCTTTTAGGAATATCTACTGGCTTCTTGATAGTCTGGGAAGTCGGTTTTGCTTTGGATATGTCCTCCGGTCTGGGGTTCCAAGATTGAAGATTGGTGTCCTTAGTTACTTTGTCTTCCAGAATATCCCTTCGTTTCCTCATTTCTGCCAAAATCTCTCGCACTTGCTTGTTCGCCACTGAACTAGTATTCGAGTATTTGAAAGCTGCTGTCACACCAGATGCTGAGAGTCTATTGGCAAGAGGTTGTGGTTGTTCCATTTGATTATATTTAGCAGGCAGAAGATTTCTAGGAGAGTACCCAAAATTTCTACCTATGATGTTTTGATCCGGCCCACGACCAGAATTTGAAGGAGAAAAATTTGAATACTTGGGTCTTCTCTTCCGTCTGCCACTATCAGGTTGCCTCCCCTTGTTACAGTTATTATCGCCATCGGCGTCGGTATCAGTAGTGGCTAACTCTGTCTTCCTACGATTCTCTATAAGCCTACGGATGTTCGTGGGACTCAAGGAACCTGCACTATCATAATTGTCTAAATACCCTCTCGACTTTTGACCCGGAGAATGACCCATTGGATTATTTCGGGAATTTCTGTCTGAGGTATTTTTCTGTTGTTCCTCGTACACATGCATTTCTCTAGATCTTCTGGGTCGGTCTCTCTCCCGACGTTCCACATATTTTGTATCCTGTCGTTCCCTATCGTTTCTCCGAGGGTCTCTATGGTCACCATGTTTTTCTCTCATATAAGGTTTCTCGGAAATCCGGTTTAGGTCATGCCTATGAACGATCCCTCTTTCGTAACGCTGAGTAATGTGACTCAGCTCAGCATTGGACCTCTCAGTGGGCCTGAAATTGTCCTTCCGCTGCTCGATATGCCTCTGAGAGTAACTTTGATCGTTGTCCCTGTTCTGAATATCTTTGTGGTTGTCTCTCTGCTCATTTGGAATTTTTCGAATCATTTCAGGTCGTCCGGTATCGGCAGGGGAATGCTCGTTATCGTCCGGATCGTTTCTATGATGTCGAGTTCTCTCCAGATGTCGCCCAGCAGGGTTATTAATTGGTTCTGGCTTAATAACACGTGGGGAAAAGTTTGTGAAGGAACCTTTTGGAAGGAGATTTTCTTGGATTTTGGTGTTTCGTTGATGCACATCTCGTTTTTTGGATTCACTTACCTCAGGCATGTTATAATATGTACGTTTTTTCTCGGTTTCGTATTTATTTTTTAAAGCATTAATGTTTTTTACGAGCTGATTTTTTGAGCCGGACACATTTTTTCCTGGCTTGTACACACTCTCACTTTCAACATTAACTTTTGGTTTTTCAGTTATTTTATTTTTTATAGGGTACTTTTTTTTAGTGGGAAGTGATGCCAGAAGTTCTTTCACATGTTTCTCAGTTGAATTATTTTGCTCGAATTTTGAAATCCTGGCCTCGGAGAAGAGCTCAGCCCTGTCGTCACTGATCGAGTGTGACAATTCTTTTGTAGTACTATAGTATGGACTTGTCGTGTCAAGTTTTGGGAGTCTTGGAGAATGTCTTTGTCTTTGCTGGAAATCTCTTGGTGAGAACGTATTTGGGCTGTGAAGGGGGGATCGATGTCTCTTAATGTCCGGGACTGTAGTGTAAATGGTATCCTTGAAAGTTGAACTTTTATCTTCATCTCTTGGCTTTTTCAGTTCGGAGCTGAGTATCGGTTGCATATGGGCGATTCGTCTATTTTCATTGATGCGGACCATGACATCGGGAGTGAGTGAAGTTTTGTCGATGAAATCTAACGAAAAGCCTCTTCCAGAGGAGGATTCATTAGTGGTGTTCACTAGTGTCATCGACTTCTTTCTTTCTACTTCTAGTCGTGAACCTCCTCTGCGTCGGTTTAAATTCGAAGATAGCTTTCGTCGTTCTTGTAGCTGTGCTGATGAGAGTGTATTCGGACCATCTCCTTCCTCATCCTCGAGGTAGATCTTTTGGTAAGGGAGAGAGGCAGAAGTGGCATCACCTCCAAACCGTAAACTGGCCAAATTTCTGGCGTTTATTTTTCCTCGATCATCTACGCCACCACGTCTAGACTCAAAGGTTGGGGGTCCGTTGTGGAGTTTCTTTTCAGCATGCTCTTCAGGATCTCTGGAGAACATCTCGCCAGCTTCTTTTAAACTCGGCTTTGGAATTTCTAGTGGAATTTTTGGTGAGGATGGTTTTCTCACATTTTTTAAACCCGTTGGGTTATCTTTCACTTCCTTCACTTCCGAAGTCCTTCTCTGCAGGGAAATATCAATTGTCAATTTGAATTTGAAGTTCTTACTATTTCTACTGACATAATGTTAACTTAAAGTACAAATATTTGTCGTTCCGGAATATATAGTACCATTACTGGAGCTTTTAACTTGAGCTTCGCATCTCCCAGAGTGGCTAGGTCCACTGGATTTGCATTGTCATCCGCAGTTACTTCTAGTCCACCTTCGTCCCCTACTATGGTTACTATTGGTCCTGTAATGGACGGTATCTTTTCCCGAGCCGCACGTTGAGCTTGTTCTCTGGTAACAAAATGACAATATTAACTTAACATATGTCAAATCCAGCAAACACATGGAGTGTATGCTCAAAATGTTTTGTCTATCAGATTCAATTTTGAGATTATACCGAAGTTCCTTAAAGTATGCATGCTGTAGTGCTCGATGGGATGATGGTCTAGAATCTGGGTCATACTGAAGTAAATGTTTCAAAAGGTCCTTTGCCTCTGGTGTAACATGCGTTGGAAGCAGAGTTTCAACTCCTTTTGGGTCCTTGCCCGTAAAGTACCAGTCGTAGTTGCTGGATTAAATCAATTAAAATGTTACTTTGTCCAAACAATTGAGCTTGTTTGGTTTTATAAAGTTGCAAGTATATTACTGGACTACTACATCCATATAATATTGTTTCAGAGCAAAAATTTAATTCGAATGTTTCATAAGAGTTGATATGATACTGTTTGTTGGGTAAAGTAACTTACGCGTTTTTCATTTCTCCCAAAACTCTTTTGCTGTGGATTAGAGAGAGCACATACAATTGGCTCATTTGTTGTTGTTTAGATATTTCGGTGAAAATTAAATAATTTTGTAAAAATATCTAAGCCGAATTTTTGGCTACTCATTATTTTTAGACGTACATGGTATCAAGACGTGCCTGTTTGGATGTGTGTCTGGAGTAATCCCGTTCGATCTCTGCACTAGAAAAACAATTCAATTTCTACATACGGCTTTTGATTATTAAATTGACTATTACTCTCTTGTCTTTGCCTTTTCGTTATCAATATAATAAACTACTGTATCTCTTACTGTTTACTGAACTTCACAAGTATTTTCTGCGGTGGGGGGCCTAGGACATTATGAACCCGATTGATTTGATCTAGTTCACTGGATCCCGGAAAAAGCGGTCGGAGGCTTAATATAAAAACGCAAGATATGTTATGGGCTTATGGTAATTTAATTATTGTAAGGTGTTATTCAATTCTCGCAATCTATAAATCTGAATTGTGGAAACTGGCATTACGTTAATATTTCGTAGAAAACACAACCAGCGGCCCAAACATCCATTTTAAAGGAGTAATAGCCACAAGTGAGCAGGCATTCGGGGGAGCGATACCATCTGGTGGAGATGTACTCAGTATATGGCGGGCGACTGTAGAGACCTCTGACAGAGCCTAAGTCCCCCAATTTTAGTAAATCATTCTGACGAAAACATAATCGGTTAACAATTTGCAATTATGTAGTTTAGTTGTAAAAACAATTGTGTATGCACTATTGGTAAAGATTTGTAGATATTGGAACTTAAAATGGTTGAATTCGTCATACCTTGAGTAAAATATTTTCAGGTTTAACATCTCGGTGGAATATTCCATGCTTATGAAGATGGCGAAGAGCTCTCATTAATTGAAACATCATAACTCTAACTCTAGACTCTGGTAATAATCTTTTCCTATCTTTTATTAGCTCGTATAAATTCATATCCATTAATTCAAATACTAAAGAAACTCTTCCTGCAGAAGGGTCACTGCAAAAAAATACCAAATACAGTCTTTAGGGAATTTATGACTTCCAGTTAGTGTGTTAACATCACACGGAATCGGATTAGTGAATCATGAGTAGCTTCGGATTCCAACTCTATAAAGTTGCAAAATTTGTACTTATAATTTTTACGCACTTACAAATGAATCTCAACCATTTGGAGAATATTAGGATGGCGAGCCAACTTTCTTAAAGTCACTATCTCTGGTATGTCGTTAACTTGATTCCAGCTAAAAAAAATAAATAAAACAATTCAGAATAATAAAATAATTCTTTCTGGACGTGCAAGTTCATACACTCATGTAAATATTATGTCAGTTGCTTGTGTCGTCTTTTATTTGTAATTTGAGGGTGTGGACCTTCTGTAGCAATGTTTGAGCCTTTTACACGCGTACGTAGAACCAGTGTCCCGATTCTTACATTTAAGTACTTCCGAGTAAGACCCTTCCCCAATTTTAGATAATATTTTGTACTCTGTTTGAAGTCAAGGTAAGGTTATTAACGTCAGTACAATATTATGATTCCGGTTACACTGTACAATGTACATTATGACTTTCTACTCATAATTTGTATGACAGTACTAAAAAGCTTTATTGAACGTACTTCTATTAAAGGGATCCGTGTGGCTTGCTGCGGAAGCATTCGTTTGAGTCGCCATCGTTTTTTCATGTCATTGGCATTCCTGTATCTGTAGTCACTTTCTAGCTTGTCACACCGGTAAAATTTGTCACGTTAAATGTAATTAAATGAAAACGTTTTAAAATGGAGGACTTTCTGGTAGAGATGCATTTAATCAGAAACATCAATGGAACTTATGGGAAAGAACGTTTTTATAATAAGCCTTAATTAAAGTACGTTTAATTTTTTCAGCTTCATTGTTAGTTCTTTATTGGGATTAACAATAATAGGATATAGGATTGGGGTAATAGTAATTGGGAATTGGGATTAATCGATTGACGAATTAGGTATTTTAAATCTGGTTCAATTTTATGAACGATTGCGTTTTGCGTTAAGAAGATTTGAGAATATCCAGCAGTTTTTTCCCGAAGTTTGTATCTTGTGTTTAACCTTAAAAATGAAATTCTATCATCATGTCCGGTGAATAAATATGAATTTATCGAGAATATTGTTTTGAAACTTTTGATCGAAACATTAGTTTTTAAAAATAATTTTGGATTTCGATTAAAAAAATATCAGTTTGTTTGTCATAGCACATATTAATAAGTAAGATGATTTTCACGGCATTGCGGTAGCTTGCTGGAAAGGAATTGATATTGTTAACCGTGACAACAGTAACAAACCGGAAATAGCCTATACGTTCAGGAATTTCATTATTATGTTTGTGTAATGCATATCATGCGTGTAGAAATCGTACATGTCCAAGGCTTGGGTATTTGTTGAAATAATTGTGGTAATAAGCATATAATAAATTATAAAATATTATGGTGATAAACAATCTCAATCCTCCGACATGATAAATGCTACATGATTTGTGGCTCCATCTATACTAGGTAATTAACAGGGGAGTAAAAAGCAGAAAAGTATAGTCCTTGCTCTATAATATACTCAATACATATAATCTGCAGCCAGTCTTTTGCTTTGCCTTTGCTCTAACTATGAAACTTGAAAGGCGTGTGTGATTTGAGCTCAAATATTTCCCAATTTTAAGTAATTTATTGTCTGTAAGTAGTAACATAAGTTAGTTAATTTCCGGTCTGGATAGAGTTGAACATTTATAACGAACCCAACATCTTAGAATACAGATGGTCAGCAACTGAAACGGCAAAAAAATTAAGACTCGAGTCTGGATGCCAAGGATTATAGATAAAGTATGCACCTATCTTATACAATTTATGCGCAATATGTGGATTTACACAATTCTATCGGTAGATTCTTATGTACATAAATTTGTAATCATGTTAATTGTAAGTTAAACCAAACCAATTAGTAAACCCGAAATGTTATCTTGTTTGTTAAAACTAATTCACCATACTTTGAGCCTTCTATAAAAAAAATAATCGTCTTCATTCGGACTTTCTTCTTTTTATTTTAAAATATTGTAAAATTTCATCAAAACTTTATAGGAATTTTGTAAACAAAATAATTGAACAACACAAAATTTTGGATTGTAAAGTGATAAATGATAGTCGATCATTTTAGTATCCCTTGTACCCTTTTAAGAGGGGTTTGGAGGTTCTCAAGGAATCACAATTATGCATACCTATGCCTAAATATTTTTTCCATGGTTTTAAGCAAATACTTAACATTTTCTACCAAAATCACGTATGAGATTATTCAGGTGGAGTAATTATTCTAAGTTTAGCTGCAACAACTTTGTACACACCTTTCCGTCCCCTACTTTTTTCCAAGAATTTCTGGCGACCTTACGTCAGTCTCAGCCTTCAGGTATAAATTCAGTCAACCTTTCGTGTCTCCTTTATATGCTCGAAAAATCCTTCTGCTGCTTTCCTTGACTCTTTCCTGGAATGCCAGCAATTGAATATTATATTTCTGGGACTGACTAAAAAACAGGTTTTATGGTATTTACACGTTCTATTAGTCCAGGGATTACGTATTAATAGGGTAGGTAAGTGAGCAGGCCCATGTTTGGATTGAATATACCGATACCATGGTATAGCAAAAAAGCTGGAACTATAATCTCACTCACAGGTGAGTTGATAATGATGATGTAGTAAAGTTGCTCCTTTATTGCTATATGGAACATACCCGTTCACCGACAGGTAAGTGCGACACAGACGCATCTATCCCTACTCACTTGATTAAAGCAGACAGTTAACTCTCTACATATTCATTGGAAATGAGATGTATAAGGCATAAGGTATGGTACATGTAGGTGCATAGCTCCCTTCCGTAGTAGTAGTGCAGCGAGTGAGTACTGTATACTGTAGATTGGAGGTACGAGATTTTTAACAGATTCTCACTGTTTACTCCTCTAGACCCATTACTTACATCTATAATATAAAACTCATGTTATTGCTCGCATCAGTTTAGAAGAGAGGTAGTATTAAAAAGAGGAAACATGCCAATGCCAAAGCATGGACATATTATATCACATTTCTACTTAAAGTTGTTATAGCTCCTATGGGGTTAGGCCACTGATCCCAGCGACGGCCAGGCTACAGAACTGCATTATAAATATCGTATGCCGATTGCAATACCACAATAGTCGTCAAGTCCATTGTAACTTGATGACAAGAGTTTTTATCTCTAGTTGCTAGATAGAGTACAAAAAATAATTTGAAATTAATACTCCCGTCTGCAATACACTCATTAGTTGTGAATGGACAGAAAAATATCCTGCGCTCTTTTTGGTTGTTCTAATCCGTGATAACAAAAATATTATTCTGGAAATCCAAGAGGACTGAATCTTTCATCGAAAATAGATCTTCCCATTGATTATTTACTAAAAGTAATAATTTACTGTATGGTTGTGAGTTGTGATTTGTGATTCTAGCCATTTCAATTTTAAATTAATAAATCAACTTCACATATTTTCATCAAGCACGTACGTTTAGTAATCATCTAGAAAAACACACAAATAAAATTTTAAAAATAAAATACTGTCAGTTGTGGTCACATTTTAAGTGCAATTCATTGGAACCGGGAATTTTGTGGAATTTCTGTCATCTATGCGTATATTTTTGATAAGCAATGGACAATAGGGTTGGAAATTTCACATCAATGTTAATTTTGTAATTGCTATATTTGTTTAGGACGTTCACCGAGAAAAATATGTCCTAGCGTATTAATAGACTTTTTATATTTGAAACTCAAAAGGGTTGTGTGAGGGACAATGCTCAATGCTTGTTGAGTACGTCAAAGTGTGTTGTGGTCTTTGAACATGTACAAGTTGTCAAGCTGATTTGTTAGAGTTCTGGTTGAAAAACTACTTGTATCGGTGTTCGTTATCACAGAACATTGTCATCCCTATTCCCGTTCAGTGTTTTTATTTCTTTGCCGATCGTCGTCCTGGAAAACATCTTCAAATTTTGAAAATACTCAGATACACTGGAGGATACGAAGGAAAAAGGTAAAGCATATGTACACATTTATATTAAAATAATAAGGACCTTTCTGTGTTCAAAAATTGTAAGATTTACAATTTGAGAGTAGGCAGCATGTACATAAACATTACATCCGATACTTAAACAATGAGTTTGTAAAAAAAACTACAATATATTTTATTTGTTTTAAGCGTGTAATATTTGTTGCAAAAGGACTTCCACCATGTCAGTAGATATTTAGCACAAATGTAAATTAATAAGGGATGGTTACACCTGTGATTTCTCAAGGGCTTTAATATGTACTATGCAATCATTGCTTCGGCAACTGCAGATAGCTACATTTGCAAAAATTCCTTTATTTGTTTTAAAAGTTACAGCTGTGTATGGTGAACAAATAGAAAATTTTTTACCGCATTAAATGTTAAATTTTGATGAGACTGTGTATGGAACATTGGCGGCTGCCAATTACAAAGTGGGCTGCCGACCTTGTTCTGACTTTAAAAGCACATCTTTTGTTTTTACAATAGGTTGCGAAATCATTGCGGCGGTAGTGAGATACATGCACTTTATTGTATTAAAACCGTATTAATGCTTCCCCCATAGAATTAGATGAGTAGCAATAAAGAACTAACTCCTAAATTATCGCTGCCATCACCTACATACATATATGCATTACAGTCTATGAGATGAATCTGTGTGAAGACTCAACCAGTATGTTTGTATAAGTTTTTGTAATTTGTGCTTAATTATATACTTAGATATATATTTATAATTTCTACATTATATCGTCGTTATGACTGGCAGCATGCACAGAGATTTACAGTAATGTAATGCATAGTTACACCTCTTGCTGTACTACTTATAATTTCGTACGCTATTCCTGCAACTCACAGCTCTATGAGTATATTTGTACGTAAGTAGAGCAATTAGTCGGCAATGGTATTGTTAGCTCAAAGGAAGTAAATGAGAAGTAGCAGTAATAATAGTTCTTTGAAATAGCAGTATTTTTCGTTTCTTATTACTTGACAACTTGTCTTCTAATTACTAAAGCCATGCATATTTATCTTCCATGTCTTGCAGTAGTGTAGGCGACAGTTATAATAAGATCATTGAGATTTTGAAATTTTTCTGAATATAAACTGTAATCCAACATCTGCAACTGCAGCTGTTGAACATTGGAAGGATATGGGTTGAGTATTTGTACAGTTAAAATACCAATTACCTCATACAATGCTTCTTTTACTGATAACTTGAAAAGTATTTTCATCCATTTGGTAAAAATTAACTTCAGCTCGCTAACCTTCAATTCACATGAAGATCTTTGTTCAGACAAAGTTTACTCATGTTTTTGCTCATGTTTCTTCACAATTGATGTTTTTCTACAAAAATCCCGTCGTCTGTACTTTTATCCTAAAAATGCAGTCACATATAGTGGACGTTCTTTTTTGTTCTCATCAAGTGGAACTCTTTCAGCATTCTGTCATGATCAGTTAACTTTATCAGGTCCGAGACGAGATCTACAAGAGCGTGCTATGTAAGTTTGTATTGAAAATGATTCATGAATTTTACATTATGGGCAATTTCATGGTTAGCTGGTTTTAGGTAACCAGCGAAAAACTCAGTCCATTTTTTTAAGGACGTCTTCTGGGTGTAGAACTGCATACATATATACATAGGTATGTATGTATAAATTTATATTAACATAACTTGATTTTTAAGTTGTCGCTATTAATTATTCAGCTTCCCGGAATGTTTCCCTTAATTTGAAACTTCGCCCTTCAATATTAGCTAGCTTGGCCATATCATTATTTGTAGATTAGATGGTTCCATAAGTTTATGAAATTTTACCTGTTTTACCACCTATATAGATAGTGTATATTTGGGGGATGTATATGGACTTCAAAACCGGGATGTACATACGTCTACAGAGTAGATACAAGCTGCATTGTTTATATTACTGTACCATATCCCATTATATTTTTCACATGCAATGTATATCGTCGTTGAGGAGGCAAAGTGGGCTACATACTACATGCTATGCTTTTGTACAGCATGTAGACCATTTTGCCTCTTCAGCGACGATATGCAGATTACACGGTAAGTTTCCAATACACAGATTTACAAGCAGAGTAATTGTGATGATGTTATTATAGTATGTGACTCTTATCCATCAGTTTGAGGTAACACCCGCAAATGAACGTCTATGCAATAAACGGAAGTGACAATGACCGCTCTGAAACATTTTTTCACCCTGTAGAATTTGATGAGCATTCACCGTGTTTCGTTTTTCCTTAAAAATACATACATATATGCTTTCCGGAGATGTACTCGATTCGTGCTCAAATGCTAACTGCGGTGTACAGTCTTGTACTTAAATGGCACATTTTGTCCCTTCAGACTTCACTCTCTATTGAACTTTTTACTTGATAAATCGTCGTCTCAACTCTCAAGTCTCAACTTGATAGCCAACTAAAGTTACGCTTGCATGCTTACATTTTTCTGGATTATGCTCTTATATCTATATGTACGTAAGCTACTTAATCCGATAACAACATCCGAACTTGTCGTACAAGTATATGTACGATATGGAAGCATTTAATAAATTTTCCTCAGTTACGTACATATGTATGTATGTCTCAGTAGAAAATATCTACTAACATGCTAACTGTACTTTTACACGCATAGTCATAAATACAAATTCTTTGAAAATGTTATTTTTACCAAATCCTAACTCATCCTAGATCTGACAGGTTCATAATACAATAATAAGAATATCTTGTCACTATTATGGATTTATTTCACGCATGTAAACCGACAGCTAAGGAACAAATATGAGTCAAAACAAAAAAGTTGCAAAAACGAAAGTGAATAAGCTGATACTTTGAAGTACCAAATAAGACCAGAAACGTTCATCAAAATATCACGATTGAATACCCCGGATGAAGCATTTGTGATGGGTTAATGTCTTGAACACTCTCATTCTCAAAGTCTCAACATTCCTTGTTTTTTGTATGGTAGTAATTTTTGTAGTATGGTTCCCCTTTGGTTCTTATATTTGGGAATATGCTGCAATGGAAAAGTTTATTTGGCCTTTTTACATAGTATTATATCGTATCAGTTTGCGACAGTTCCTTCTGTACATTGAATTTTTCTTTTTCTTGGGATGAATGCTCCCCATTGTGTTGCTCATTCCAAGAAGCTATAATGTTCTTGGGACGTGTACTTATTTGGTTGTTATAGTTAGTGTTACAATAAAAAAAAAATACAGAAGTACTTACATATTATAAAGCATTTTGCGAGTACATAGTATAGGTTTTTATGTTGAAGTTAATTTAGTAAGGGTAACTATATCCATTGGACAAAGTATTTTTTTAAAAAACTTCCTTACAGTATAGTTTCTTGAGTATAGAGTACGAGATTCCCATGAAAAAAGGTTGAAAGTTGCAAAATCTGGTTGTCTCAAATGGATGACATGAGTAACTCTTAGTATTTAATCTTACAATTAAAGGAAGTGTAACTGGCAGAGTCGTGCATTTTTCAAGTGTGTTTAAAAATTTTGTCATCCACTGTTTCAGCATGACGTTCCGAAACTTTAAAAAATTCTACGCGTAAGGTTTAGATTTATTTTAGACTGTGACTCTGTTCGTGTACTTATTGTTGCGAGTCCTTCTGTTAAGATAGCGTATATTACGTATGTATGTATGTATGTAATTACATGAGGATTTTAATTGCAAGTCAAGCCTTTTTGTCATCCTTCGCCGTATTTATGACTGATAGTGGTAACCATCAGGGTTTAAAAATGAAAGATAAGATGGTATTTTTGATGCTCGCGGACGCAAATGAACATGTATAGCGGAACGAATACATGTATTAAATTATCTTGAAATTTATTTCTCTTCTGGAGTTTGTAGCTGCTAGATGTTATTGTCAATGTGTACTTTATCCGCATATTTTTTTTTAAACTTCTGTAATTTTGTCTCATTGTTGAGTGTATTTTGTTTTTTGATACTAATATTTTTTTATTTTTTCAGTGGGTTTGCCAACCGTTTGAGGATCCAAATATTTCCGTGCAGCACATTCCCAAGATCCGGAAGGAGGATGAAACCAGTGGCTTGGAAGCGGAACAGACTTGTGAAACTCGGGGCAGTCGCTGCCGTCCTAATATTTCTGATAATATGCTATGTTCGAAATAGCGGCCCTGATAGTCCGACATGGGGCATTAAGAGCGAGCGCTTGGTGAGTCCTGCTGATTTTGTGTCATTTATAAATAATTCTGAGTAATGAAAGTTATTATTTAGCATTGACTTTAAATACGATCCGGGAATGCTGTGCTGGTTTTTGGTGATGTATAGTAATTATTATGAATGCTCTTTAATTATTTGGGACAGGTCGGGAAGAAAAAGGAAGTGCCGTATGTGACCCCTGACAAGCTCGGAAACTTTGAGCCCCCTGAGGAACCTATTGGGGATGGTCCGGGGGAGGGAGGGAAGGCTTATAACATGGCCCCGGAACGGCAGAATGATGTTGACGAGTCAATCGGAGAGTATGGTATGAACATGGCAGCATCGGATGACATTTCTATGACACGGGCTATCCCGGATACCCGCTTGCCAGAGTAGGTCTCATATTGCAGTTAAAGAGTTTTGAGGATAGCTAGTAGCTAAATTATGAGATAATGCATAAAGGAGTAATATGTTATTGACTGTGTGTAAGTAAATTAATTGGTCTTTTGCCTTGGACAGATGCAAACACTGGCAATACCCATCCAACATGGAGTTGACAGCAAGTGTCATTTTAGTCTTTCACAATGAGGGATTTTCCACTTTAATGAGAAATGTCCATACGGTGAGTTTGAATTTCAGTATGAGTCAATCGTTGAATTATATACGTTACATCAAAGTCAACTACAAGGGGATGTAGGATTTGTGAGATGTTCATGAATCTTTGTATCCTAGATAATTAAACGGACACCCCCTGAAATGCTGGCTGAAATAATTTTAGTGGACGATTATAGCAATAAAGGTAAGTAACTGTAGTAAGATCATTGTCCTGGTATCGAGTTCAGGGATATTTCAATAGGGACTTTTGGTTTTAATTTTTTATCTGATCTATTTGTATTTTTTAGAGGACCTTAAGGACAAGTTGGATACGTATATAGAGCAGTTTGATGGGAAGGTGAAGTTAGTTCGAAATACCGAACGTGAGGGACTGATCAGGACTAGGACAATCGGTGCTGAGCATTCTATCGGGGATGTGATTGTGTTTTTGGATGCTCATTGTGAAGTAAATCGCAACTGGCTTCCGCCTCTCCTCGCTCCTATATACCGGGATAGAACTACAATGACGGTCCCATTTATTGACGGTGTTGACTACAAAACATTCGAATACCGCCCAGTTTATACTCCTGGAACACATTTCCGAGGAATTTGGGAATGGGGAATGTTTTACAAAGAGACTGAAATCCCTGCTGAGATGGATGCTAAACGGAAGCACAAATCGCAGCCGTATAAGTATGTGCTATCATCGAAACACAGTTCACTCAGACTCAGAGTGATGATCAAACAAAGCATTTTAACCATTAGATTTTGTTTCATTTTCGAAGGTCCCCTACTCATGCCGGCGGCTTATTTGCAATGGACCGTAAATACTTTTTGGAACTTGGAGCTTATGACGATGGTCTTTTGGTTTGGGGTGGGGAGAATTTTGAGCTATCCTTCAAAATATGGCAATGTGGGGGTTCAATAGAATGGGTACCTTGCTCTCGCGTGGGACATGTGTACCGTGGTTTTATGCCTTACAGTTTTGGCAAACTCGCCGAAAAGCATAAGGGTCCTTTAATAACAATTGTAAGTGCTCTGGATAAGCCGATACTGCTGTGTATATATTTTTAGTTTTAATAATTGCAGCTATTGGAGTACTAGCATAAATTTTATGATTGTAAAATTTAGAATTACAAAAGAGTCATCGAAGTTTGGTGGGAGGATAAGTACAAGGAATATTTTTACACCCGTGAGCCTTTGGCCCGTTACTTGGACCATGGAGATGTTACCAAGCAGCTAGCCCTGAAAAAACGACTGAATTGTAAGCCTTTCCAGTGGTTTATGGAAAATGTGGCTCCGGACATGCTCGTTAAATATCCGGAACTACCTCCGAATTTACACTGGGGTGAACTTAAAAATACCGGCTCTCGGTCTTGTCTGGACTCACTGGGTAGAGCAGCCCCTACCAAAATGGGTGTTTCTAGCTGTCATGGCTATGGAAATAATCAGGTATGTAAATATGTTCCTTGAAGTCGTAACCATGAATGTCGTTCAAAATTGTCTACGGGATTATTTCTTTTGTTGAAATTTAGTAGGGCGATTCGTTCTACATTACCACATAATTTTGTGTAATTAAAAGGATTTCTTGTAATTTCAGTTGGTGAGGTTAAATGCAGAAGGTCAGATTGGTATTGGTGAGCGATGTGTTGATGCGGATAAGAATGCCGTGAAATTAATATACTGTCCGATGGGAACGGCTTCTGGTCCTTGGCTGTATGATGAGGTGAGAATCCACATACAATCTCCTTTGTAGTATTTAGCCGTTTGTGACTGCTTTTAAAATTCAGATTCGATTTTAACTACAATAATTTGATCCTTTAGGAAACCAAGCTTTTAAAGCATAAAAATCAAGGCCGATGTTTGGTGGTTCATCCGTCTTCGAATCAATTAATGCTTCGCGAATGTGATGTTGGAAATACGTATCACGAATGGACATGGAAAAAAATAAAGTCTCGATACTAATCTTGTAAGCTCCATTTGGGGCCTTGACTTCAAATATTTCAGATTGAAGACTTCTCTTTCTACAAGGTTTTTTAAATAGGGTGAGCTAAACTTGCCCAGTTGAGTGCAATTTGTGAAATCAATATTTATTGTGACACTATTTATTATTAGCGAGGACATACGAGGTAAAAGTGTGTGTAAAAAGATCAAGGTCAAAGGTTGAATTGTGCGTTACGAATGATTTCAACACATTCCAAATAATACCTCATTTCATTCTACTACAAGTTACATCCAACAGAATTGACTCACCAGTGTTTTCGGTGCTACTGTGTGAAAGTAATGAAAATTATTGACTGCCATTTGTTTGTATGCTGTGGTATTTTGTTTATGAAATTGATATTGTATTTCCTTCAATATTTGCCAAAGTAAAGTCAAGTTTTAAAAAAAATACAACCTTCAAGGACCAATGTTGGAGATTTTAGCATTACAATGCCGGGTTGCTTTTTTAAATACAAATGCACATAATTATTTAATCTTCTCTTTTCTCATTCTCCCAATGTAAAATTCTCATATAATAGTATTACATATCTTTATACAACCATAAATGAATACGTTATTCTTTAAAAAAATAAACCCAACATTTTTCAGTCTTTAATACATCGACTGCTCAGGTTACATAACCCAGCCGACCTTTTAAAACTTAAAGCTATTAATAAATAGTCATTCCAAGCATTACACCAAAAATATAAACAAATTTATTGCGAATGGTTTCCTGCAAATGATTAATATCTTGTCAGGTAATGATATATGCCTTATGTAAGTATTGATATACCAACTAAAAGAACTAAACTTGAGCTACCTGATATCTATACCAACCATTTTGTACATAAATTCTGAACAAGTGAATGCATTTAACAACATGTCGAATTATTAAAACAGTTATCATTAATTATTGGCTAGATCTCTTAGAAGGGAATAATGTACTCAAAAATGACAAAAGCAAATTTCGCAAGGTCTATAGAAAGCTAATTAATGCAAAGGCAAACAAAAATACCCTTCATAATCATACTTCTGCTACTAGTATTGAAGTATTAAAAAAATTAGGGCTTGAATATGGAGAAAAATTCACGAACATTGAAAAATATCCAATAATAATTGTACCATCGTATCATAGTCTTGGTTTTCACGAATCCAGAGGCATTGTGTCTTGGTCATTTATAAAATCATCCTCAACATCATATTCACTGTCATCTTCATCAGTCTCCTCATCATCGCACAACTCTGACTCTGGCTCGTCGTCTGAATCATAAAAACCTTCCGTGTCAATTCCTTCGTCGTCTTCGTTAATAGGCTTGTCAGCGAAGTCGTTCAGTAACTTCAAAAATAAAAGTACATTTCCTTAGCACAAAGAACTGAACCACACGAATATAACTGAGAAAGCAACATAAAAATATGACATGTAGCTTCGAAATATACATAAGATATACCTGCTGAAAATTAAGTTGTGCAACCTTTGCATTCCAATGTAATTGTTCTTCCAATGGTTGCACAGAATTGGAGGTATCAAAGCATCTAAGGAGAGCCTTTTTCTGCTCCTCTGACAGGTTATCCCCGACGCATTCCAAAACATTATTCCACATGAGGGATTCACGGGCCTTCTTGTATGACTTGATAGTTTTCCCATAAATATTCTCTGCTGTAATAACAAGGACAGAATTTTTTTATGTTTTTAAAAATTGGTTCTCATGTAAAAAGCACGCAGTATAAATAGCTCGGCAACAAAGTCTCTCAAAAAGCTAGTCTGATATTTATTTTAATTTACGAACCGATTGCATAAGTATGCTCATGAGGATAAAGTTTATGCTCCGCCACCGCACTCAGCACCAGCTCTAAGATAGTCGGGAAATCAGGGGGACAAAAATTATCCCGCTCTAGTTTGTGTTTACACTTAAAATCGTTATGTTTTAAGTAATTCTCCACAGCAATATTTATTTTGGAGTAAGGAGACGCTAAAAAACGTAGAAATTATTTTAGTTGCATTGCTGAAGTTATTAGTGAAGAGCCAAGTTTATATGAATGTGTCTACAGTCTACATATGCATATATTACATTATTTGTATTCATACCATCAGACAGGTCGAACTCAATTGAAAATGGCCCATTTGTTCCCACACCGGTCACTTCTTGGTATTCAATATACTTTTTAATGTACCTATAGAAAATAAAAAATCCTTTTAATGAAAAGTAAAAACAATCCATTCAAAGAAGTGCAATTCCGAATAGTAATAGATAAAATTTTCCAATTCAAAATGTATTTGTAAATACATACATGGGAATGAATTTAGAAGAATACTTACGCCTCTTTTAAAAAACTGAACTCTTTCTTATCCCCTCTTTTTGAGATACCCGCAACAAATTTAACATCCATTTCTTCCATCTTTTCATCCATTTTCTGTAAAACAGATGCGGTTTCGCATTTCAAATTAAACTATACACTTTCAGTTTAAAATATGTTAAAAGCCAACATTAATTACATGGAGGATTTACCTTCAGCTCGTCTTCAATCTGCCTGACATGCTCTTGATGCTTGTGTATTTTTTTATTTATTGTGTAAGCTCGGTCGATTTCAGGACCGTAATTATTTGAATCTATAAATGAAAACAGCTCCAAAATGGTCCGGAATGAACTTGTGTCTGGTTTCATACGTTTCGCTGCCCCTGCAATCCCATCAGTCACCCTCCTTACTGCATCGGGTTTGCTCAAATCAAAATACTTCAAACATCTTCCTTTCACATGTTCTCGAAACGATTTCATTAGCTGGGAGGAAACACCAAAGTTAAGCATGTTAAAATGTTTTAATACTCCATTGTAATTATTTTATATATCTAGTTCTTCACTTGTAACAGTAGCAATATCAGGTATCCTAATTACAAGTTACCTTGTCCAGATATGGATCCAGCGCATTTGTGGTCTCATCATTGTTTTTGCTAGTTCCTTGGCTGGGTCCAGGTGATGAAATGCTGTTGATATGACGTTTCTTGGGCACATCTTCATTGGTAATATTGCATGACTTCGACATTTTCCCATCTTCAGTGTTCAGAGGTTTATCAACTGAGTATGATTGCATTGAATTAAATGGCCGTTTTTCCTGAATTGAGTTTTAAAACTGATTTTATAACATTATAAACATTCATCTACTTGAACTTCAAAATATTCCCCAACATCTAGTGCCAGTAAAGACTGAGAGCATCATAAAGCCTTAATACCTTTCCACCCGAAGAAATGTCCTTATAATATGCATCATGCTGGCTCAAATTTTGTTTTTCAACATTATCCCCATCCGGATGAAAATCTCTACTACTTCGTTCTATTGGACGCTTCTGTCTTCTCGGAGGCGAAAAACTGTTACAGCCATTGGATGTCCCAGTGCTGCAGTCCTCATTAAGTTGAACAACTTTCGCTGGTCCAATTACTACGTTGAAGTGGGCTCCATTTGGTGCAATCACCGAGCTCCTATCGAACTCCCCATTATTAGGAAGTGTTGACTCCAATGTTGGAGATGGCAGCCCCGGTTGTAAATTTATCGGATGCGTTCCTCCCCCGGACTGCCTGACACTACTAACCGGATGTGTTGGTGGCTGAAGGCCGTTCTGATATTGTCGATTGCCAATTCTGTTGGTATTTAGACGTCGTGTATAACCCTTTGAAGGTACTGGAGGTCCCAAACAAATAACGGATTCATCCTGCGAGAGTAACATATGTAACATACAATACAGTCAAGAATTTAGAGTGGTAGTTGGATATGTAAATTATAAACTGAAATGCGATAAAAAAAATTGCTCAAGTAACATAGCCACAGTAATTATTATTAATCTTTAAATAAGAAATGTCTTGTAAATCGCAAATGTATGCTAAATAGTCTAAACCAAATGTGCAATTCAGGCTCAAATTCGTGCTTACGTCCGCCGATAAGGGTTGACTTGCTGAAGTTTGCAAGAGCTGACTTATATAATTGTCCCTTGTAGCTCCATGTGTCAACCGTTGGGTTTGTAATGCATTATTTCGGTAGCCCAGATCGTTATTCAGAGGATTCCCCCGCTGTTCGTTATTTTGATAACACTGATTATCCATTATAAATGCTTCCAATAATTCCGAATGTACCTCCGACGATATTTCTGAATTACGAGAATTCAGCCGAAATACTTCTTTCATTAATTCTTCTCTAGGATCTAACTTCTCCGGGGTTTTTGAATCAAGAGTATTCAACAGGAACGAGTAGTTCGGATACAACTTCTACATCAGTGAATCAGCCCTATTTGTGGTGACTGGTGACTGTCCTTGTCAACATGCTCGTTCTTCGTTTCTTCTCTGGAAGATCCACTGTAAGTACACAGTCTTCTACAAACAAGTAAATAAAATAAATTATATAATAGAATAATATAATTATATATAATAAGATAAATACATAACATTTTTGTAAATGGCAACTTGTACAATTACCACGTTACCCCTCAATCGAATAAGCAAAGTATCCAAGGCTAAAGACGCTAACAAACATCTAATTCAAGGAACTAGTTACGATGTTACCACGGTGTAATTCTTACAAGTATATTATTTTTATCTACAGTTGTCACGTCACAACGATACCATATGGCAAACGCACTGCCTTGGTGGCTGCTTTGAATTGTATTTTTCAATCAGATTGACGCAATTCGTACTGATGTTATTAACATGGATAAAAATTAATAATTAGTATCCATGTATATTAGTGAAGTGAGATGAGCAACGCACATACTCATTATGTCAGCGTCTCGTTTTGTCGTAATGGTTTTGAGTATTCATATTGATTGATAATTTATAAAAATGGGTGATCTATAACAGAGAATCTAACAATAAGAGTCCTGATTCGCGAACTTTTCTAGTCTCAGGATGCCCCTGAGAACTCCATACAGCTTAAAATAAGATCAATAATAAATTGTAGGTCGTAATCGTAAGTGTAGGACAGTAGGAGTAGAAAGTATAGATATGAAGATTCAAAATGAACTATGTGTATTTTCCGTCAAAAGAAAAAATGGTCTACATGACGTTTTTTTTTTAAATGACAATGGCAAAACGATCTAAAAGTGCTAAACAGCTGCTCTCAGGTATCAGGTATTACCTGAAAAGTTGCCCCTCGAGTTGGATCGACCATAAAAAATTATTACATTGTCTTGTCGAGTTCGGGTTGTTGGAGGATCCGCACCTGAAATTACCTGAACCCGAACTTAACATTTAGATGATTTTAAGTATTTATTTTCACTATTTTATTCAAACTCCGTGGGATTTAAATCTGTCAATCTGCACTTAGCATTTCCCAGAGAATGTTGTTTGGTTAGAGCAAGACCAATTTATTTGGTTTCAATGTTTATTGGTTATTTGTGTCACCCGGTGCCAATAACGTCCTTGTATTAAGAATGGTGGTTATTAAAAATTTAATTTAATTAAAAACTTCTCACGATGGTCAAAAAGGATGACACAAAATTCGCATGAGCGAAGTATTCAACGAAGAGGCGTAAACTCGTCAAAGAGTTGTGTTGTGTATATGTAGTATATTGTAATTTATGTATTTGATGAGATGAGAGTTCCAATAAAATCGCTGCATTTGCATTAAATTACATTTATGAGTATTAAAGTTGAAAAATAAAACCATTTAACTGAACGTTTATATATTTTGGGAGAATTTTGCTTTCGTTGTTTTCTACCCTTACCCCTTTTATAAGCTTGGGGTGCTAAGGATTTGTGTCAACATGCATGTTTTATGAATGGAATTAGTGCCTGTCATGGGTTCGGGTTCCACCCGGGTATTTGGGTTCGGGATACTAAGATTTACATTGGTGGTGGGATATTTCAGCAGTTCCTGCTAAATCCTCGTCACAAAGATCTCGAATACGAAAATTGTTTTTACATTGTCGAGATTAAGCTCCAATCAAAGTCCCCTCGATTGGAATAAATAACTATTTCCGATTTTCCTCTTATTTTATCTACCTATGACGTGAAGGAAAAATCGTTCCTTCCTGTTTCTTATAAATGCGTGTACCTAAGTAACTTCCCAACATGTATATTCTGTACATACATATATTTAATTTACATCAACCATTGACAATGCATCTCTATTTAATGACTGAGGGAAGCTCTTGCCCAAATGCGGAAACGTTGCGAGGAATTCTTCCTTTTCCTCCTGACAATATTTTACATTCACAATTATATTCATATTATTTCCATTGAACATTCATACTGACATTTAACAATGTAACATCCCTGCGTTACAAAGATGCACTAACCAAATCCCCATCCATGATTTACCTATGACAATTTAACTGGTAATATCCCTTGTTAATTATATTTAGCATGCAACCGTAAACATGCCTTACACTTAATTACCCAGTGGTCGTCATGGGTACAAAACGTTTGTCCCCGTTCCCGTTCCTGTTCTCACTCAACGGGTACTCCCCTTAAGTGTTCCCGTACCCGGACCCGTTCCCGTCATCCTGGGAACAATATTTTAGATACCCGTTCCTATGAATTTATTTAAAATGCGTACCCGGACCCGTTCCTGTTCCTGTATCCAGAAATTGGAAATGTTTTGTACCCGTACCCGTTCCCACAGCTTTTGTTCCCGGTCTCGTTCCCGGGTCCAAGTGATACTGTACTTAAGTGTAGTAGAAATTATGACCACAATTTCAGTAACTACCAAACCCATCATTTTGCAGATAAAAAACAGGCTTACGCAGGGTGGGTTAATCCCACCGAAGCGAAACGTTACCGCGTAATAACTACTTGTTTACTTCTTCAGGAATTATGTGCCGAGTTGTGTTGATGAGGGTACCTGAAGTATATATACTGGCACTGGTTATTTTCCATTTGTTTTTCCACATTTAGCAGAAATTGCACAAGCCAATAATAATTATTTAAATATATTTTATATTAATCTGTGGAACAATTTAGAACTACTGTAGATACTTCAGCTATTATACTGAAACAGGAGCTCTATTTGGATTCAAGCCGTTAAGAGGTGTTATTAAACTTTAGAGCCAGGATTCGTCTGTAGAAGCTGCCGGAAAAAAAGAGTAGAATGGAATATGCAAATTGAATTGTATACATATGTAAATAAATACTTTCAAGTCTCCCAAGATCAAGTTTGAGTGTGTTTCTAGGATATAGTAAAAGTACCCACTCGTAACCCGGGAACAACAGGTGTGTGAACGGGATCATGCGTAGACTGTACTCGTTCCCGATGGGAACGGGAACAAAATGAAGATCAATGTTCCTGTTCCCACTCCTGTTCCTGTTCCCAACGGTCGGGTCCACTTGAGTATGTTCCTGTTCCTGTGCCCAAACCGGTTGGGAACAAAATATTTGTGCCCAAGTCCGTTCCTGTACTCGTTCCCGTTCCCATGTACCCGGGTGTTACCCGTTCCCGTGACGACCACTGTAATTAATTACCTAAATGTCATATTTCCTAGTTGCACCCATTATTAATTGTCATTAAAGTGAAACTATCAATGTGGGTATTGTTAAATGTTTAATGTGGCTTTAGGCTAATTACTGGTAATTTGGAGGGAACTCGCTATGGCAGAGTGATACGTACGGGATCAAATGAGTAACTTGAGGTGAGAGATGTGTCAAAGACTCATCTTCAGAGTATTTGTTCTCATTCAAGAGTTCGCTTTATTATCCGGGATTAGATTAGATTCCTTCATGCAAGTTCGCTGCAGTTTATATATCATTACAATAATTCAGAGTAAGCATACTAATTGTAAGCATATAATTTTACAGGATGATCACATCATTCCACAACATCATAGGATTAGCTCATGAGTCATGACTCTGGTCTTGTAAGTATTTTCTCATTACAAATAATATATGCTTACCATTTATATTCTTACAGTAATTATTAGTTTAGATCGGTTCAGAAGTATATTTGTGTCAACGTTGACAACAGAAAAATGTTGTAACGCAGAATATACATACATACTTACAAAATTATTAGAACTCTACATAATTATGAACATTACATTTGTTCAGATCTTGGCACCCCTCTGGCCACAAGTCAGTTCAAACAGAGGCTAAATTAATTGATCCAAGGGTAGACTCCTGGATATTTACATATATACATATGCCAGACAACGATCGCTAGACCTGATTTAATGTTATTTTATAACAGCCCTCGAATCAATTAATTATTATTGTAAATTCAAATCATAGGCAAAAATAAAAATTATGTATGCAATTATGCAAGTTTTAAATTAAAAAGACAGTTCCTTAAGAATATCAAAGTTATCCATGGAAATAATGTACGCCAACTTTCTAATACATTGTTGTATTAAGCTTTAAAATTCTTCCATGAAATATACGGCGGTTACATAGACTCTCCCAATGTACTTATGGAATACATATTAGGGAATATGAATCAAGTCTAACTACTATGCTCATAACCACTTTGCCGGTAAAAACACTTTTTCCAACGGAGGGTTACAGTTTCATCACGGAACTGCTATTTCTTCTTAAAAAAATATTAAACGGGCAGTACGGGCACTGGCTACTATTGTATGCACAAATAACGGCAGAATATTGCAGGTGGTCGTGGTATCCAGGGGATTGATATTAATAGCACGAACCTTGTTTTTTTATGTATTTTTTCTTCTCGAAAGGGGTAGATACTCGACGATTTACTTAATCAACAAGGCATCTGTTGACCGACCCCAAAACCCAAAACTTCATTCAGCATAAAATTATCTAGGAAAACATGGCTTGTCTACATCTATATACCCTCGAGGATTAACCATTCGTTTTTACATGCTCCTGCTCATTCGGGCGTATATAACTACAAGTGTATCAAAATTACACTTTTGTATACCTACACAATACAGCTCGTGGCATCCTTTTACTGACTTGTTTATTTCGATTACGAGGATTACCTGCTGTCAGTTGAGCCTACAGTATGTGGTTCGATACAGAATTTTTTTTATTCCACTTATTATTACCCTCACGTGCAGCCGATTCCAGAATTACATTGAACTTCTGTCAGTGTTTTAAGAACCAAGCTATTTCTCATAGAAGATTCAAAGAAATCATGCGTTTGTCATATACATATTTACCTAAATTAGAACAAGTACTCTCACCAAATGTATTTTTGTCGTCAAGCTTAATTATTTTCTTTGGATTTAGGAAAGTATTACTACATATCTACTACTAATTGTAAGTACATCTATGCAGTTGTACATGTAAACTTCAAATTGACCAGTTCAATTCGAGCAAAATATAAGTAATATAAAATATAAACTTATGCCATAATGATTTTTTAGCATTGTGTCCTGTATTTCTTAGCACATTTAAGTACCAGCGAAAGTTTATTTTGTGTTAAGTGTATGTGTTATTTTGTTTTTTTATGAATATTCCCCGCGGTAACGATAATAAAGCCAAGGAAGTGAGACGTAAGAATATTTTTAACATTTTTACTACATAGCAAGATATTATAGGCTTACGGATAATTTGACCTCCAGATTGTGTAAGTATACTGTCAATACTATGTATAGTAATAATTACACAAAACGAAATTATTAGAAGTTTATCACGTATACGCACAATATAGATCCAAAAGCCAATGCGAGAACTTCAGCACATGGCTCCACTGATTTTTATTACTTGACGCACAATCGAAGAAATAAGTGCACATGAATTGTCTGTTTGTTGCTTTTGCGTAAAATTGGCCGATTGGAGTTCAAATACCGCTACAACAAGCAGGAGCACTTGCAAAGAGTGTAACTTCAACTGGTAGTAACCTTCAACCACTTGCACTTGTGAGAGTTGGTAAACTGACTGTGGGTATACGAGAACTCATTATAAAAATTGTATTGGGTCTAAAGGTAATGCCTTAGGATACAGAAAGATATTTCATGCTTATACAGAGTCGTTTACAAGACAACTGGAGCGACAAAACAACAGCACATACTTTTCTTCCTGGATAAAATGCTTACAGCCATGCAGAAGGTCATCTATATACATAATAGACGCTTGTAAACATACAAAAGAGACAGCAGTCATAGGAGAGACGCAGTTATCTAAAGTATGCTTATATGCATGAGGACAAGAACTAAACAGAAATATGTGGGTGCTCGGACTTTAAAATTAGAGTGAAAATTATTAATTCAAATACAGGGGTCACATTGAATTAATTTCTGTAGTCAAATAATTATTGGTGTGTGAATGCGTACATACTGTGTGTTAGAAGTTTATTGTGTTCGTAATTCTACTCTTTTTGTTGAAATCTTGTCTGGATTATCAATATTTTCCTGCAGCTACTAATATGCTAGAAACATTTTTCTCGAGCCAGTATGCAAACCCATAGTACCAGAAAAGGATTCCTTGCCTAAAGTACCAAGTTTTATATCCAGTGAACTGCAATGAAATTATGAGTCTACTGTACTCATGAATAGTATTATCTGCGTAGTTTTAACATTCCATTGTCATATTACAATTAACAGACAGCGTCAAGCTCCAGCGCAGCTTGTTCTGTAAAATAAATGCATTTTATTTAGAAAAATGTAGATATTTCAACTATCAATGTACTTATATATGTGTTGATAGATAAACGGGAAACCGTCACAGGTTGTGGGAGTGCAATACCGATCTCCAGTGGGGTGTCATAACAGTCAACCACAACGGCATTTGCTCAGGGCCCCACTAAATATGTTTTTCTCCACCAGCCTGATTGTGAGTTTTAGGGACAATGGTTCAAAATATTAAGTTGTATAATTTTCTAGATTTTATGAAAGAAGTTTGAAGTTTCACTGAAATACGTTAGTAAATACAGCCACAGGATAAAAAGATGCAAAAATTACGAAGTCAGGAAGTTTTAACCCTCAAAACGTCAAAATCTGAGAAAGACCACAATCATAACTTTGCGACACATGCCAGGTGCCGTATTCAGCCGCAATTTGTACCTTAGCGGCTTGAAAAATGCAGCATAATATTTGCTAAAAGCATAAAATTTTGAAAAAGCTTTTGAACGCCCGTTGAATAAAAACTTACAACAACAGGAAATTCCTCTTTCTCGGATTTTCCACATTTCGATCCTTATTATGATGAGCTTCTCTCAACCTTTCTTCCTATTATTACCTGCCATGTCCACAATTCTGTGGTCCTATCAGGTAGCTCGCTGAAAAGTCAACAAATTTCTGTGCAAACGATAGTCTAAATTATTTTGGGAAAAGTTGTGTGTGGTAATAAAATAATAATTTCGAAATTCTCCGAATTCCCCGACTTCGCTACGTTTTTACCCCTTTATGCTGCTACAGCAAATATTTTGAGAAACGAATACAAAATCTGTGAAAGAATATGGAAAAGGAGAATAATTAAATATGTTATATCGTTGTCGCTTCATTAAGCTAGTCGATGCTGTGTCTGAAATTTAAAGTTTGGGAGTTTCTAGTTAAGCACTTCACCAGCTATCTATTTATCTGTCGGGATTCGTAGATTTTGCCGAATAGCTAAAAATGGTAGTTAAGTGATGGTCATCTAAAGGATTCAACCGTACATTCGCAGTGAATCTTGTTTATAGCTGCGACCCTCGTCAAACCGCAAAACTATACCTGCTGTTATTTATTAAGTTTAGACAACTTAAACACATATACTACGTTTTTGTAAAATACTGTAGCAGAAAAATAATCTTCATTCTTACACGTTCGTTTTTCCCTGAGCAAACATGTCTAGCTTTAGAAGAGAATGTGGACAGACGATCTAGCATTGGGAAGGCAAACTGAATTCATACGAAGTTTTATTTCGAGAAATACCGTCATGAGAATTTCATCCAAATACAGAGGGATCTTATTACGTATATTTATGCTTACTGTTACTTAAATTACATAAACTCCTTTCGATCACTCATATTGAGGCGTCATGGAGCACTATAAGTTGATTAAGAATGCAATAGCTGTGGATGCAGGGGAAGAATGTAGACTATTAAGAGACTAATAAATAAAGTTCATGACCATGGATTGGAGTGAACATAAATCGCTGACAGCAAGATTGTATGGATTTTCTCTCAAATTTAGGCTACTGCTATTATTGGACGGCTGATGTCATAAAAAGAAATTACTTTCGTTCGTCTCAGATTCGGCGTATGTACTAATTAGAGCTTCCTTCGGGTTTCCGAAATCCCGAAGTTCCGTGTTCGGAAACGGAACGGAACAATTTCGGAACACTCTTTTTGATTCCGTCATTGAATCGGGACAAAACCGGAACATGAGCACTTGTACCGATAATATTGGGACCGGGACGGTTCAGAGCATCGGTACGAAAAATGTCCCATATAATTTATACCATCGGAAAGCGGAATTGTTCTGTTCCGTTCCGAACCGATCCCGGTATAATTTCTGAAGTGTCGCGCCATCGCATCGTTCAACTAGAATGGAAACACATTTAACGAAATTGGATGAACACAGTTAGATTTAATTTACGCAAATGCTTATATGTAATGCGAGTATCGTTTTCCATGAAAATCAACAGAATAACTAATTTTGTTTAATAAACATGGGCATGGGCGATTTTTCTCGAAATGAAAATTCTGGAATCGAAATTATTAGCAGCAATGAAGCAAGCTTGCAGGAAATTAACACTGTTAGGCCATTGAAGTCCACACGCTACAAATATTTATTGCTAAAAAATAATTAATAATAATTATATAATACTGCACAGTAGTTCTTTTTATATGGCCTAATTATTATTAAATATTATTTTATATAATTAAATCATAGCATTCCCTAGCATCCAATCTATTAAAAGTATATCATGTATATTAAGTTGCCAGTAATTTGTACACGAAATTCACGTAAATGTTGTGAAAAATTCCGGGATATTTCGGAACGGAACGGGTTCGGAACGGAAAAAATTGCATAATACGGAACGGAACACAACCTGGAACGGAAAAAATACTCTACTCCTTTGTTCCGAACGGTGTCAGTTCAAATGTTCCGATATCCCGACAGCCGGAACGGAACCGGGAACAATATTATTTGTAGGTTTCGGAACGGAACGGAATTTCGTACGGAACAAAAATGTTGAACACATTGGAAGCTCTAGTACTAATTAAGTGGAGAGCATTTTATGGAGCAAGGGGGAAACTCTTTCTGTTGTACTGTTGTACAAACATTCAAACCAAAACTGGAAAATATAGGAATGACATGTAAGTGTCAGATAAGTTCCCCTCCTGCATAATCGCAGTATCTATAGATACTTACTTATACTAGTGTAGAAGAGAACTTCTAACACTTCCGAAGTCTAGATCAGTCATGGGCACCTTGCCTTGGGAAAGGCCTTGGAATAAGGCAAAAAGGAAGGAAGGCATTCAGGAACTTCTACAATGAAGGCAAGGAGAAAGGAAGGCTTAAAAATTAATAAACGAACAAAGAAATTCAGTAGAAAGGATTGAAAAATTTGGTATTAAAGGCAAGGTTATAGGAAGGCTCAAATTATGCTAAGGATTAAGGTAAGGATCAAAAATTGCATTGCGAGTACATCTGACGGCAAGAAAGAAACATAAATAGCAGTGAACACGTTTGACATACGTATGTACATACCATTGAGACGACCACGTTAGCAAAGCAATAAAACGATACTTCGCGCGACGTTATTGCATATTTCCATTAAAGGCGGCTCTCTAACTCAGTGGAAGGGATGTGAATTTCTAACTTCTCTGTCAGCGTTTGTGAAACATTGCTGTACCAATTTCTGAAATGCCTAAGTTAAAGATTAAAGAGCTCAAAGTGAGAGAAGATCTAGTGAAATACTTCCAGTTTGTTGAAACGTCAAAATATAAATCTGGAGGAATTGTAAAATGTCTCAAATGCAAAGAATCGGCGCCATTGAAGTATAGTGCCCGGCAAGGGTGGACAAACGTAATAAATCATTTGGTAAGTTCCCCGCTGATAATAATTAGAAGATCAAAATGATTCCTTTTTACACTCCATGTATTTAAAATTTACACTCAAAATAAATCGGAATTCGCCTATTTTCGAACAAAAAGGGCATTTAAGGTTAGACAAGGCATTTTGAAATTGTACAAAAAGGCAAGGAAGGCACAAAAATAATCTACTTTTTGAATAAGGGGAAATTGCAAAATATAATGCAGGGAAGGCGCAAAGGCAGGTACTATTGTGTTTAATTTTCAAGGCAATGTTAAAGGCAAGGAAAACCAATTGCCCATAACTGGTCTAGATTGTTATTCGGGAGGAGTACATGTTCCTATGTGACAGTATGGTTAGCGGGATTGTGAAGTAAATTTCGTTGGAAATGGTTCGGTTGGCAGTCATGGGCACCTTGCCTTGGGAAAGGCCTTGGTATAAGGCAAAAAGGAAAGAAGGCATTTAAAACCCGCTACAATGAAGGCAAGGAGAAAGGAAGGCTGAAAAATTTATAGACGAACATTGAAATTTAGTAGAAAGGCTTGAAAATTTTGGTATTAAAGGCAAGGTTTTAGGAAGGCTCAATTTATGCTAAGGATTAAGGTAAGGATCAAAAATTGCATTTCGAGGGCATCTGACGGTGAGAAATACAAACAAAAATAGCAATGAACACGTTTTACATCCATATGTACATAACATTGAGATGACCACGATATAATACCTCGCGAGACGTTATTGCATATTCTCATTAAATTCAACAGTTCTCTTACTCAGTGGAAGGCGTGTGAATTTGGGAATTTTCTGTCAGAGTTTGTGAAATCATTGCTGTAACAATTTCTGAAATGCCTGTTAAAGATTAAAGAGCTCAAAGTGAGAGAAGATCTAGTGAAATACTTCCAGTTTGTTGAAATGTCAAAATATGAATCTGGAAGAAAGCTAAAATGTCTCCAATGCGAAGATTCGGGACCATTGGAGTATAGTGCCCGGCAAGGGTGGACAAACTATAAATCATTTGCTAAGCTCTCCCGTTAATAATAATTAGAAAATCAAAATGATTCTTTTTTACCAAGTATTTAAAATTTACACTCAAAATAAATCCGAACATTAAATTGCAAAATATTCTAGAAATGAAATAGACCACTCGATGTTCAAGAGTTAAGATCCTCATTCATCTACAAAATCTCGTACACAATTTCTTTCACGAAAGAGAAAATGGAGAAACTTCTCTAATTCGGACTGCTACTCAAACTCGGATCGGAAACAGCTCCAATTCGTTCAATACTTATTTTTTAAAAATAAATTGTGACTGCATTGTTACAGGAACACTTCCGTCTATTTCAAACCCGTTCAATGCATAATTATATCGTATTGCAGATCCAGCCACATGTTACATGCAGCTAATCCTATTTTCGAACAAAAAGAGCATTTAAGGTAAGACAAGGCATTTTGAAATGGTACAAAAAGGCAAGGAAGGCACAAATATTAACCTACCTTTTGGATAAGGGGAAATTGCAAAATATGATGCAGGGAAGGCGAAAAGGCAGGCGATATTGTATTTAATTTTCATGGCAATGTTAAAGGCAAGGTAAACCAATTGCCCATGACTGTCGGTTGGTTACAAACCATTAAGTCTTGGTTCCAGTAAACTACGCTTTGTCTTGTTTCTTTTCAAAGGTTTCAGAAACCATGAAATGTGATATTTGCCCCTTGCAATGCTCTACCTAAATGCACTCATTACTTGTATTACTTCCTTCTTCTATTTCAGGGTTTTAAGTACATCATGTCACGAAAAGTGATGTAATTTATTAATCCCTCCCCTTATCACACTAGACTTTCTTACTCCCTGCTGACTTCAAATGTAAGCATGTTGAATTGTGAGGAAACTTTTTTGTCACGTCGGCACTACATGCATAAAATCTATAGGGAGCAAACATCCCTAACTTTGAATGCATACATACAATTACATATAGTGTATGCCTACGTCAAAAAGATTTATTTCTAGTTGCTTGTCCATCGCGGAAAAGCAGAATGTAATTTTTGTCCTCACATGTTGTCGAACCTTCTTCGGATTTCGTATAGCGTACTATTTTTCTCTTTGATACTCTTGCATACGTTTTAGCACTTGTGTTATATTATCTGTATACGAAAGAAATGAATTTTCAGAGCGTTCAAAGCTATTGTTTTACAGCTGACGTACCCGTAAATTGTAAATTCTTGCCGTGATAATTTATGCATATAAGAATATTTCATTTCCCTGTTGCTAAAGCCACGCATGATTTCACTTTTTGAGGTTACAGTTCAGAAATAAGAGATAATGTATGTTGGTGCATGCCTTGACAGCAAGGAAACCTCTCATACAGCACGCAATCAAGAATGAAGATTTTATGATACGTATGCCATGATAATATGCACGCAATTTTATTTAAGAATTATAATTATATTATTTTTATTAAGTATATTTAAACTTTAAGTAACAAAATTACAAAGTCTGACTTTGATCCACTTCCTTGACCACTGTACCAAAAATATTTTGGCTAGAGGAACGAACTTTTTTTTTATAGTTAGAAGGAAGAAGAAAACTGGATAATGAGGGAATGAATGGAATATTGTTTACTGGGACCCCTTCTATGTGCTAGGCTGCTAGACAAATGTAATATGGAACCCTGTAATTGCAAAGAGGGCTGCACAGCAGTTATTTATGGCCTATTAATTTTGCCTTCTCAATCATCCTTTGGCAGGATCTACCCAAAAATATAGGATTTCAAAGAACAAAATTGTATGATCATGGGCTGGGGATGCAGATTAATATAAATGACACATAATGAACATGACCATGGATTGGAGTGAACATAAATCGCTGGCAGCAAGATTGTATGGATTTTCTCTCAAATTACTGCTATCGGATGTCATAAAAATAAATTGCATTCGTTCGTCTGAGATTCGGAGTATGTAATAATTAAGTGGAGAGCATTTTATGGAGCAAGGGGGAAACTTTCTGTTGTACTATTCAGGAGTACATGTTCCTATGTGACAGTATGGTTAGCGGGATTGTGAAGTAAATTTTGTTGAAAATAGTTCGGTTGTCCTCACATGTTGTCGAACCTTCTTCGGATTTCGTATAGCGTACTATTTTTCTCTTTGATACTCTTGCATACGTTTTAGCACTCGTGTTATATTATCTGTATACGAAAGAAATGAATTTTCAGAGCGTTCAAAGCTATTGTTTTACAGCTGACGTACCCGTAAATTGTAAATTCTTGCCGTGATAATTTATGCATATAAGAATATTTCATTTCTCTGTTGCTAAAACCACGCATGATTTCACTTTTTGAGGTTACAGGTTACAGTTCAGAAATAAGAGATAATGTATGTTGGTGCATGCCTTGACAGCAAGGAAACCTCTCATACAGCACGCAATCAAGAATGAAGATTTTATTATATTTATGCCATGATAATATAATTTTATTTTTTAGGAATATTTAGACTTTAAGTAAAAAATCACAAAATTGTAATTTATACAAAAGAAGTCTGACTTGACTTCATTGACCACTGTATCGAAAATATTTTGGCTGGTGGAACTGTTTTTTAATAGAAGAAAAAAGAAAACTATATAATGAGGGAATTGAATGTTGTTTACTGGGACCCCTTCTATGTGCTAGGATCCTAGACAAATGTAATGTGGTAAAAAAGATGTGGTCAAAATTGTATGATCATATTCTCAAATCATTTATTAAACTCAGGAAATATTTGTTATTACAGAGCGCTTGTATACCTATCAATAAAACAAGCTTGAAATAGTTCAGAAACAAAAGCTGTCAGGTTTTTATAATTATTGAAACCATTCCGATCACAAAATACAGTCACTATACACTGGTAAATGATGAGGTGATGAGCACATTCAATGATACCTATACTGAAAATATAGCTGCTTGCATGAGCAATGCAAATTAATTGATTTTACGGTGATTTATCAAACAATTGAAAATTATAAAAAAAGCTATAATAAAGTGGTTAAACTTGGCACTAGTCACATTTCGAACGTACATGGACAAGTACAACACCAGCCATTGTTGAATCCAAAACACAATCTAGAGGGGTCAAGTGCGACGCGTAGATACCGAACAATTGGAATAAAATATTGACTGCAAAATATATGCACGATGACATTCGGCGACATTCTGGTCCAGGGGCTTACAACTTTACAACCAAGAAGAGATGGGCTCAGATTTATGAATTTGATATGCCAACACATTGACTGCAAAGATCCCAAAGTCACATTTCGAACCAAAGTTTCAAAATATAAAAGCATCCACAAGACCTTCTCAGAGTGGGACCTGAAAGCGAACTGTCTTTGTTTTTCCTTGCAAGCTCGCAGACTGTACAGTTGAAACTTTTGTGCATATGACTGCGTAGTCACTTTTGCTCGATTAAGTACGTGGTTGGTAGAGGATCCTGACACTCCTGACTCCTGAGAGAGGTAGTAAGAAATAATGTTTTACTGTTCTTGAAAGTTGCGTTTATGCTCCCTCAATGATTCTGAATGTGAATATACAAGAAGCCCCAACGATTGGTAAATCTGTTACCGGCGTTTTACGAAAGACATCCCCTATGAATTCCCTTAAATAATTTGATCCAATAACAAAAAATAGAATGAAAATTTTAAGTTAAGGAAGTAAGTTTATATGTACCAATTATTAAATTCATAAGAAGGTATAAACTTTATTGGCAAATGACACTATCAAGGAATAATGAATAATCAGTAGAGTTTCAACAGCCTTATTGGTTACATCGGATTTTGATGTAAGTACATAAAATCAATAATTATTAAGCAAATAGTAAAATGCAATAACAATAATTTGCCTTTTTATTCTAGACCCACTCCACCAGCCCTATAATGGCACAGCAAGACTAACCTCTAAATTACATAGTTATGAATAGATACATTACTCGCTTGTAACAAACTAACCATAGCTAATTAAAATATACACTCACATTTCAGCAGTACTAACACTACCATGAGCAAATATTTCTCTCATTCTATTGCCCCTGAAAATGTAAAAATAGATTTCATTGCTCTCACTAACACGGTAACATTAGCTGTAATCTTGGATGGATTACATTAAGACTTAAATCTCTTTCATATATACAGATAAATAGAGCTACTTCAATAAAATATTACAAACAACTAGCTGGCACTGGAATTATTCGGACAATATGTACTCACTAGAATAAAATGCTCAGAAGCACGTGGTAAATCAGATTTAAACTACTTACAACTAGAGGATAGTGCAGAAACAATGTATAATTATTAATGTTCCTAATACGATTTCTAAAGACGACATTCTAAAGCACTGATTAATAATTAGGTTCCATAAATTTTCTCATTTCAGCATCAATCGTTTCTAACAGTCCTGATCCTGGTTCCGTGGGGACCACTGCGTCAGCTACGATAAACTGACGATCCGCTTCCTCTTCACAGTCGTCGTTGCTTTCATCGAGTGCAAACTCTAAATTCATGGATTCTTCCTGCTCTAGCTCAGTGTCACTATCACTGTTTTCATCAGTACTGTACTCATTGAAGAGCTGATGACACGTAAAAGAAAAGGCTTATTAGATCTATAGTAATAATTTTATGCATACATAATCAGTACACGAGCCTAAAAGATATATACTGTAAATAGACAGTTAAACCTCTTTTTACCTCACGGACCCGCTGACTAGCTATTGTATCGTTGCTCTGTAATCTAACGGCTAACCCTGGATGTTTATTGGCTGGATCGAACTGTTCCAAAGCCTCGAGGTTTGGACAATGAATTGTCTCCAGGAAATGACGCCAAAGGTCATTCATCCTCCTATATTTTTGCTCTTTTACGAGTTCCACGTAAAAGCGCTCCGCTATTGAATCAAAGAAATATTTCGTAAGTTTACACTATGGAAAAAATCTTCATTTTAAATTAAAGCAGTTTTTTGCAATACTGCAGTACCTATTTCATAATTCTCTTCCTGAGTGTTTTCAAAGTGGTGACATTTCATAAGGTCATTTACAACCTCTTCAATTTTGCTGAACACTGGTGTACTTATCGAATCCACATCTGTCATGCATTTAAGAAACTGTTCTCGTTTCGCATTCAAAATGTTCTCCAGAGCGTGTTGCACTGCTGGTAAAGTTGATACTGGAAGTAAATGAATAACAAAAATTAAATCTTTCTTTACCTGCTAGAAAAGAAATTAATTTGGATTTTATATTTCGTAGTTTTATAAATTGAAATTGACTACTTACTCTTAGATTTACTGAAGTCAAACTTTTGGGTTTGAGTAGCATACATATAGCCACGTATTTGGCATTCCGAACCCAAAAATTTTTGGTACTTGAAGTACTTCTTAGCTAACCTGTAAATTAAGTTTCCTTATTAGTTCGAAAATATTAATACATATTTACTAATAATTATATCATTGCACTATTCATACATCAAATAAATACGCCATAATAAAGCTGATATTGAAACTATGCAATCACTGATTAGTTGTAAGTTGCCGTTGGGCAGACCACAAAAACCTTAGGAAAAGTTATTTCTTTGTTATATGTTTCCTCAATTGGAAATACACTTACTCTGTTCCATTGTCATTATACTCAATTTGCTCAGCTTCTGTTATTGTTTTGTTTTTACTTTTTGTATCCAGCTTCACTAGTTTTTTCTCGATGTCCTACGCACCATAAAAGGGTTGTACGGAACCAATGTGCAAATGGGAATCGGAAAGAAAAGCAACAAAGTTTATTGTATTAATTACATACCTTTTCAATAAACAGAAAGCAAATTCAAACTTTGCTTCTATAAAACAAAAACATTCTAGTATTACATTGTAAGTTTGTCGATTACATTTAATTCTTCCACCATCAACTTCAGGGTCTCTTCTTTCTCCATATGTGCCACCTTTTCTAGATCTTTATTCCATAGTCGGTCTATTTCATACGGGAAGTTTTTCGGGTCAATCACCGAACAAACTTCGATGATTTCCCTAGTGGAACTTCGATCTTTCTTGATTCCTTTTATGATGGTGACCAATTTCTTCAATACTTTTTCCTTCTCCTCGTCAGATTCAAACTTGTCTAACCGTGTACAAAAGTTGGCACTCACAAGGGAACAAAACTGCAAATAAAAATAAATGACAGTAATAACACTACCTAATTTTTCCATCATACTAATATAATACTCACTGTAAAAAAATACTGTCACCATTCCCCACATCAGGTATTTTAATTCTCACCAAAATTTTAACCATTGTAATTTTACTTACCTCATCCATAAATTTCTTAATATTGCCCTTAGGTTTATGGCCTTCAGGCAGTGGTGCTGATTTTGTTGTACTGGGATTTGCTGACTCGGATTCCTTCTTTTCTTTTTCGTTCAAGCAAGACTCCTCGGTCTGAACAGCCTAGAAATTCCGGATCCATTAGTGCTACTAAATTCATCTATCAAAGTCTCCGGGATATCATATAAAAATATGTGTCCTTACCACTGAATTGGTGCGTGGAAACGGTTGCACAGGTATCACTGGGACTGGTGTCAACTGACTAGTCTGTGAATCTTGACCATGTCCAGACGTCCGCGGATAGCGTGGTGTTGAAATTGTAGTGAATTCGACATGCTTCCTACCACCGAAGTTTTGCGGGCTAAAATATATCTAGGTTTTAGCCTCCCGAAAAATATCCAATTACCAAGCACTTGTACATACATCAAAAAAATCATTGAAACTATTACCTTAGCTGACTCGGAATACTAGTAGCAGCAAAAGGGGGTACATTTGCATTGACTACAGGTCTGCTAGAAGCAGGTTGTTGGCCAGTTGAACTCTGATTATGTGGTAGAGGTGTTTCGGTTGGTGGCCATGCCCCTACAGGATTATATTGGATTGTTTTCAGTATCACAATCGAAGAGTCCTGTAAATGCATTCCGTGATAATATTATTGAACTATTTTACGCATAAAATAATTACTGTAATATTTATAATTTAAAAAATGTGATGCTCAGCTTGTTTCACTAGTTAATTTTATTCCAGCATATATTGTTCATCCCATCAACTTACATCATCCGCTACGGGTTTATCGAACGGAGTGTTAAACAGTCGGTTCAAGTGAGGGCTCCCAGTCCGTTGTCTTCCATAGGGGTGATGACGATTTCCAGAAGCAGGAGTTGAAAATTGGTGACTAGAGTTTAAGACCCTATCCCCGGCTGGTTCATTTCTGAGTGGGTGTCGAAAATCCTCTTCAGGAATTATGTCTGGCTCGCTCATTCTGTTGATTCACTGCGTAGAAATTGAATACAATAATTATAGGTGCTATGCAGATATATGTACATGCTCTCATTTTTATTTCACATATCCTACATATATAGGCTTCCTTCATTTGATTCCCCTCAAAATTGTCGAAACCCCAAAATAATGTACTTTCCTCGTGTTTCTTCTATTTAATACGCCCGAGTTAATATCATATTGGGAATATGAATAGGAGGTTCGCTTTGGCTTTCGCTCACGTGATATAAAGCTCCTATACAAAAATGTAAACACATGCAAATATGGGATTGCAACTTTGAATGTTTGGGTCGGAACGAGCAGGCGATGTAGGAGCATTCAAGCAAATTCATAGATAGTGAAAAGACACTTGTATTTACACATGAAGTGCTGTGAATGAACACGTAATGTGTTTACGCCTTGCTGTGTGCAAGGCCCCACACCGACCCCATCGTGAGTTCTGAACAATTTCTGATGCGCCGGAGTGCATCTAATACTGAGTGTATCAGAACTAACACACTCGTCTCTGGGAGAGCACTCGTCTCTGGGAGAGCACTCGTCTCTGGGAGAGCACTCGTCTCTGGGAGAGCACGAACTGCCAGCCCACAAGATTTTGGAGAAACCATAAATATAAAAAAATATGTACTTTCTGAGACCATGTCTTTATTTGCAATTTTCCACTCGAATACGAGCAAGCACGAATCAAATGGTCCACGCACATCAGGGCAAAAGTCCATATAAACTCTACCTCCACATTGTTTCATCGCCGGGAAATGTCTGCCAACAGTCCATATAGACTTCGCAGCTCACTCCTTCCCTCGCTGTCCTCACCAAGAGCTCTCTCCTCTCTCTCTTCATACAGTGAACAGGGCGGCATCCGTCGTTTGCCCCCCGTGACCTGCATAAGCGAATCGTTTATTCCATGTTCAAACCCCTCCCATTTGGTAACATTTCGTCGCTGAAAAGACATGGTCTACGTGTAAGCATATAGTAAAAGCATGCGCACAGACGACTTGACCTCTTCAACGACTACTTCTGGATGGGGCACAATTAGCTGTATTTAACCTACATACAAATTGGGGCACAGAGGGCAAAAACATAAAGGAAAGTAGAGATTTGTTAAAATTTATGAAATCAAATTCTTTTAACACTTCAAAAGTTGTATGAAATTTTTGTATTTTCAAAAACAATAAAATATTTGAAATTCGCTTCAAATTTTTGACCACTGACCGCCAAAATTGACGTAGGTCAATAAAAGCAACTTCAAAACTTCTTACAAACTGGGTGGCTTGAATATTAAATAAATTATTCACATTTACAGGGGGCAAACATTGTGTGCCACCCTGTATATTGTATCATTCGCAAGGGAACCTCTACCACATGCATAATCAACGCTGGCCAGAAAGCTCAGCAGATATTTACTTGCAATTGTTTCGCACTTAAATTCACTGGATGTTCGTATATAATCCTATGAACTATAACTACCCACAACCACCAGGAAATTGTTAAAAATAGCTGTCGGGGCGCATACTACAAATTATACAGTATGTTGACAATAGTATACTACAACGATAATCTTACTTTTCAGTTCCTTTTTGTGCCTATCTACCTTCAGATGTTCTGTACTCCCATCAGAACACAACTTTCATTCCCTACTCAAATAAAAGATAATAAATACTTGGGGGTTGCTTTGCAGCTCTTGTGTCCTACAACCTTTTCTCATAAATATTTATTCCACAGGCTAATCAAGGGCTATGCAAAGGAAGTTCCCCTCCGTTTAAAAACCTCTGGAATAAACTGACAAATAATCATCAGTGTTAAAGGGGAGTGTGTTCAAATATTTTTGCCCATATGGAGAAAACCCTTCATTGGCTCTTGTATGTACACCCTATATATATGTATTGACACGCCAAAAAAACTATTAGCTCCTGGTTATGTTATAGCAGCCCTTTGCTTGAAGTTCTTGGTGAAGTGTCTCACATTGCCCCGTTCAAGTGCCTCAAATTAAAATTTTGCACAAACACGTACAAAATCTTCCCTGACCCTGCAAGCAGTTAATTATATCTGGGTTTGATCCAGAAGTAAAAACGCTAGGGTGTGAAAAAACGGTGGTGTGCAATAACAATATTTATGAAAGTAGCTTTTGGCTTCAAAATCCCTTCCTAAAAATTCATCTAGTGTACTACTCTTCTAAGGGGGAATTGTGAACTATAATTGATGCAGTCTATATATATAGAAACAATGGGGTTCAGTGCTACTCTAAAAAACATGAAGATGTTTTTCGAGAGAAAATCTTGAAAAAGTAACGCACCTGAATTGTTGTATTTCTTGTTTCTTCTTACTTCGCTTTCCACTTCCTTCACTGGGACTGTACAGTCTTCCTTCCTAGACGTTGCGAAGAACTTGTTCTGCAACTGCCACACCCCGTCGCTTTTATACGGCAACAACTAAAGAGGGAGTGCGCTGTTGACAGCACCCGCATTCGGAGCCCCCAGAAGAAGACCAACGCTTCAACCCAGGAGTTGCCCTTTTTTGCCCTTGCAGATAGCGTTCTTCCGTTGTCCCAGTGAAACCATTGGTTGAGAGAAAAACTCGACTGACCAATACCGTTGGGATTTCCAGTTATAAGTATATTCTAGAAGAATAAAATGTATATAATAATAACAATACGCTTTTTTTGCGAAGGGGAGAATAATTTTATGTATGTATTCCTATGTAACTCAAGGTTCTAATCATTTGGGGAACTTCCAAGCGTCAATTTATCAGCCACATCCATCACCACCACCCAGCGTTCAATTCCCCATGCACAATCGATAGAGGTACTTTCAACAATCTACTCGAATCTACCCCTGGAAATGCTGGAGGGTCGTGTGCAAAAATTCTATTTTTAGGATTTGTGTTACCAAGTACCTAAATGTGTGGAATAGTGTGTAATAGTTGTGGACCACAACTTGTGGTTAAAGCTAACCGTAAGATATTGAAAACTACGCTGTGAAGAGCGTCTTGACAGGTTTGGGGTAATTTGGTAGTATAACAGGTTCTGGGGGTATGTAATTAGGAATGATTGCACACAGTCAGTGTTTTGTGTATTTATTTAGGCCAGTGTATTATACAGGCAATGAGATCTGGGGAGAATGCTTCATCATGTGATGGGCCAAGGTAGTAAGATTTTCCATAAACTCCAAAATACGATAGCAGTAAGCTATTAGGATCATGGATGATGAGCTGACAATGAGACAAATGAGTACTCTCAAACTCACAATAAGATAGGATTTTAATTTTCGTCCTGATTCGTTCTCTAGGCTGTAACGAAGCCAGTAATTATGAGCCATGAGGTCTTTCACAAGTGACAAGCATGAAGGATTTTCAGACAATTAGTTTAATTTAACCTTGAGCTTAACTCAAATTAAGTCGTTTCAAGAAAATGTATGATTTACAAGACTTTTTATGATTTTTTTGTTGTATTACAGTTTGCATGAAATGGAAATAGAGAAGTAAAATTCCCGAGGAACTCATCGTATATGGACTGGGCCTCTTGCCTCTTATAGAATACAGGGTATAATTTCCCAGCAAGTTAGTACTGACATGTACTAAATAGCTGATAAGCATTCATTGTCTCTGTACAGTACCCTCGTATTTATTTTATATTTGATTTTATTTAAGGAGGCTTTTCAACCAAAGTAAATCATTTTATTTAGTAAGATAAGATAACGGAATCCTGCCCAGTCCTGCTGGGTTTATGCGCTTGGAGGAAGAAATAAAAGAAGGTCTTGTAATTTTGTCTTATTTTTCCTGTACTGTGTGAAGTAGCCTTGGCAATGAGAGAGATACGTAAACTTTATGGGTAACTCACTCCATTGTGCTTGCCGACGACAGTACACAAATTATAACGTTTTGTAAAAAGTATAACACAAAATGGGCTTCCCATTGTTTTTTTTCTTTCCTCCAAGAGACCTTGTATTATCATTGTCAGACTTAATCCTATTTGAATATCATAAGGGGACTATGTTTGAAACCTTGACGGTATAGATATTTACTGTGTAAACATTACTGCCAATCGTTCGTCTGAGATTCGGAGTATGTAATAATTAAGTGGAGAGCATTTTATGGAGCAAGGGGGAAACTTTCTGTTGTACTATTCAGGAGTACATGTTCCTATGTGACAGTATGGTTAGCGGGATTGTGAAGTAAATTTTGTTGAAAATAGTTCGGTTGGTTTACAAGCCATAAAGTCTTGGTTCATGTAAACTGCTCTTTGTCTTGTATCTGTGCAAAGGTTTCAGATACCATGAAATGTGATATTTGCCCCTTGCAATGCTCTACCTAAATGCACTCATTACTTGTATTATTTCCTTCTTCTATTTCAGGGTTTTAAGTACATCATGTCATGAAAAGTGATGTAATTTATTAATCCCTCCCCTTATCACACTAGACTTTCTTACTCCCTGCTGACTTCAAATGTAAGCATGTTGAATTGTGAGGAAACTTTTTTGTCACGTCGGCACTAGTGGTCCCAATCTTTCAATTCAATTCAAAAAAATCGTTTTGATTCAATTCAAATTATGAATTGAATGAAATTCAATGATTCGATTCAATTCACGATTCACAGGATTCACTTTGATTCATTTCTGCGTGCTGAATTGAATCGAATGATGATTCAAATCATTCAGACAGTAAAAGGTGGTAACATAAACATTTTATTTAAGTATTTTATAATGACTACATAAAACCGCGAAAGATTATAATTCAAAAAATTTCACTATCACTAAAATTGTCAATACAGTGTACTGTCGCTACAAGGGATACCCTTATAAGGGATTATTTGATATAAGGGATTGGGATTTCCAGTCCCGATTCCCATTTACACAACGTATAACACTATGGTCAGAAGAGACAAATTTTGCAAATTGAGCATCGATTATAGCGAGAGTTGACTGTAACTTTAGCAAATTCGAGTTGCATATCCTGCTAATTAATTGTCACATTATGATCTAAATTGGATGGTTAGTAAGTCGGTTTCCCAACAAAAAACAAAAATGTCTCTCAGAAACACGTACGAAATTTTTAATGTGATGCGTTACTAGCTGCATTTTTAGCGGGATATGCAAACAAATTCGTTGCAAGTGAATCATTTGAATCGTGATTCAAGGCATTTCGCGTGATTTCATTCATGAAGTGAATTGAATGAAATGATTCAATTCATACTTTGAATTGAATCGAAAAATGATGAATCAGAATTGAATTGAATCGAATCGAATCGAGTTTTTTTGATTCAGAATTGAAAGATCGGGACCACTAGTCGGCACTACATGCATAAAATCTATAGGGAGCAAACATCCCTAACTTTGAATGCATACATACAATTACATATAGTGTATGCCTACGTCAAAAAGATTTATTTCTAGTTGCTTGTCCATCGCGGAAAAGCAGAATGTAATTTTTGTCCTCACATGTTGTCGAACCTTCTTCGGATTTCGTATAGCGTACTATTTTTCTCTTTGATACTCTTGCATACGTTTTAGCACTTGTGTTATATTATATGTACGAAAGAAATTAATTTTCATAGCGTTCAAAGTCATTGTTTTACAGCTGACGTATACCAATTTATTCTTGCTGTGATAATTTATGCATATAAGAATATTGCATTTCCCTGTTGCTAAAGCCACGCATGATTTCACTTTTTGAGGTTACAGTTCAGAAATAAGAGATAATGTATGTTGGTGCATGCCTTGACAGCAAGGAAACCACTCATACAGCACGCAATCAAGAATGAAGATTTTATGATACGTACGAGCACTGCACAGCCAGCATTTGCTGGCTCAGCAAGCCAAATGTAATTTGGGATGGCAGTAAAATAGTTACATGTAATAGCTAGCTGCGCAGCGGTATGGTCGACGATGCGTCTAGAGCGCGCGAATATTTGATTCATACCATCACTTTCACTATCAACTCTCTCAAATTAGTAGAGAGGATGCCATGATAATATGCACGCAATTTTATTTAAGAATTATAATTATATTATTTTTATTAAGCATATTTAAACTTTAAGTAACAAAATTACAAAGTCTGACTTTGATCCACTTCCTTGACCACTGTACCAAAAATATTTTGGCTAGAGGAACGAACTTTTTTTTATAGTTAGAAGGAAGAAGAAAACTGGGTAATGAGGGAATGAATGGAAAAATGGAATATTGTTTACTGGGACCCCTTCTATGTGCTAGGCTGCTAGACAAATGTAATATGGAACCCTGTAATTGCAAAGAGGGCTGCACAGCAGTTATTTATGGCCTATTAATTTTGCCTTCTCAATCATCCTCTGGCAGGATCTACCCAAAAATATAGGATTTCAAAGAACAAAATTGTATGATCATTTTCTCAAATCATTTATTAAACTAAGGAAATATTTGTTATTACAGAGCACTTGTATACCTATCAATAAAACAAGCTTGAAATAGTTCAGAAACAAAAGCCGTCAGGTTTTTATATTTGAAACCATTCCGATCACAAAATACAGTCTTTATACACTAGTAAATTTTTATGATGTGATGAGCACATTCAGTGATACCTATACTGAATATATTGTACAAATAACATATTACACAATACATATTATTATACAAATAACAAATAATTTGTAATATTACAATAGAAACCAACACTTCTATATTTTATCATCCTAAGAATATTATTAAATTCTAAAATAATAAAATATAGAAGTGTTGTTTGCTTGTGTTTAAACTGAGAAGGTTCGGATGTTGTATCTAACGCTACAATATCAAATCAAATCAAATCAAATATTTATTTCCGGAATCTTTTCGGGCGGCGCCCATATCATCCTTAAATTTACAATCGGTTAAATAAGTACACGTGAATTTATAAATTATTACTATATTATTCTCAAAAGAGTGAAAAATTAAGACTAAGATAGGTGGAAAAAAAATGGGTGACATGAATAAAATAAAAATAAAATGGTATAGGTTCTTGTTTCTGGCTGGGTTATTCTAGCAGTATATGTATAAGGTTTTGTCGGGTTGTACAGTTCTGGATGTACCTAAACATATCACATACAAAGTCACTGGAGGGGTTTGATAGCACACATGATAATGAGTAGTCGTTAGTACATTTGGTAATGTTATACCTTCCTAATATTATATTTCTTGGAAACGCATACACTTTGCAAAAAACTAGGAGATGAAGCAGATCATTGGCTTCATGGATGTTGCACTCTTGGCATAATTCGGGGGTTGTTAGATTGTAATAAGCGTTTTTAGTATACAACTTTTTGGAGCCCAGTCTTAAATTAGCGAATAGCCGAATATACTGGAAGGGTATTCTAAAGTCTAGGTAGTTAGAAGTAGAGTAATGGGTTTTAATTAGCCTATAGAGCGGAGTGTATGAAGAGTTCCTGGATCTATCTATGTCAGCTTGGACCAGCGAGTCAAATACAACAGCCATTATTGAATGGTAAAACCCAGAAAGGTATTCCGCTGATTGGTGCTCCCATACGGAAGCAAACCCATGGCGGTACAGAAGGTCACGAATTAAGTTTGCCCAAGAAGGCTTTAGCTTATAAAAGGGTGTATGTTGTCCAACGTGCCGAAGTCTCTCATAGCATACTTTAACTAAACGTGTATCTGGCATCAAGAGAATCTTAAACCAGGGACGGGAATTCGAATTCGAATCGGAATTATATTCAAAAAGTTCGGGTATCCGAATCGATATTGGAATCGGAAAAATATTCACAAATGTATTTGTATCCAAAATCGGATTAGAATAAAAACAAGGGTATTCGAATCGGTATTTGAATATTTTTTATGAATTCCGATTCCAATATAGTATTGATTTCATTGGGGTTTATATTGCCACGAGCGAGAAAAAGTTCATAGGAAGCATTTTTTGAAAGCCGCACATGTAATTATAGAACCCAAAGGCGAAGTTCCGAACGGTTGGTAAACGAAAAGTGTACGCTTGTTAATGGGCATTGCGTTGAAGCCCGTTTTTGCAAAAATTCCTGCAAACAGGATGAGATAGCTGCATAGTATCGGTCTTACAGGACTATTAATAACTATTAAGTGAATCAAGTTTCTCACTTCTTAAATCTTGCTCACAAGTACATTCTAGTTACGCTGTGTTATCAAACAAATCGATTTACAAATACTATTAGAAGGAACTAATCGGAAAAGTAGTTAGATAGGTTAACAAATTACTCCGATTTTTTAGAAATGTTATGGGTTCACTCCTTGCTTTTTCAGTTACTCAAATTTCAGCTGAACATGTGTTTTCTGTGCCCAAGCTTATAATAAATGATTTGCGTGGTAATTTTGCCTTGAAAACACTTAATGTGTTATGTATTGCTTATATTTTTGCGATTTAATTGTTCTTTTGAATAAATTCCCATTTTTTGTAAGAATATCCGAAAAGTATTTGAATCGGAATCCAAATTCAGGAAGTATTCAAATATATTGGAATTCGTATCGGAATTCAAATTTGTAAGTATTTAAAAAAATAATTGAAATTGAAATCGAAATTAGAAAGTATTCGAATCCACATTTAAATCCGTATTTTCCCGATATCCCGTCCCTGTCTTAAACCAAAACTTAAGAGCCCATCCAAGAATTCGGTATAAAACCTTTACTCTGCCGGTTTCAATGCGTAAACAGTGGGAGGGGGTGTCGTTTGGTAACCAGAGCAGTTTCTTAAGGTACTGGTTTTGAACGATCTCCACCTCTGTTGGTTGGTTTAGGGACCATATTTCGGCAGCGTATGTCATTGATGGTAACACAGTAGCATAGAGAAGTTTCATACGCGCTGCCCAGGAGTCAGTTTTGGTTGCTGAGAGTATTTTTAAAGTGGGGCCTATGGTGGACATTGCTTTTCGCTTCAGCGCTTTAGCAGTTTTGTTAAAGGAACCAAACGAAGTGAATGGAATACCTAAATACGTGTATTCCGAGACTGTTTCGATTCTTTGTCCATCCAGATACCATTTCCATGAGTCAGGGATAAACCCCCCGTTTCTAAAGACGATTATTTTAGTTTTAGAGAGGTTTATATTCAGAAAATTATTTTTGCAGTAGTTATCCAGGATATTGACTTTGTGCTGCAGGCTGTGCTTTGAGTCCGCTAGGGTGACGTTGTCATCCGCTAAGAGAAGGTGGTTAACTGTATTGTTGCCACCTAGACCAACGGGTATAGCATTATGAGACTCAAAAAAAACTGTCCATATCCGACACATATATGGCAAAAAGTAAAGGGCTGAGTATATCTCCTTGTAAAACACCTTGGGTTACGCCTATTGGGACGGTGTGTTCCTTTCCTACTCTAATTTTAATGACTGCATTGTCATATAGCGATTTTAGAACGTTTATGTATTTTGAGCTAACACCGATCTTATCTAACTTCCTCCATAGTAGGTTGTGGATTAGGGAGTCAAACGCACGGGCAAAGTCGACAAATAGCGAAAATAGTTTCCCCCTCGGGTTGCGAAGCTTTATTTGAATTATGGAGAGGAGTGAAAATATTTGGCCTCTGCATCCCCGGTGTTTCCTAAATCCTGCCTGGGTTTCCGGTAGGATATTATTCGCTTCTGCCCAGGTGGATAGCCTAATATATAAGATAGTTGTAAATAATTTTGTAATTGTATTCAGTAGAGCAATACCTCGGTAATTACCTGAGAGGATATTATCTCCCTTTGTAAACATCATGCATAGTTCAATTTCTGACCAGGATTTTGGGGTTAGACCGCTGGAGAGAACTTTGTTAAAGAGGGACAACAAATGCTGGCATAGCTCATCAGTGGCTGATTTCCAAAATTCGTTTCCGAGACCATCCGTTCCTGGGGATTTTTTGCATTTAAGATAACTTATAGACAGGCCCAATTCTTCAATAGTGATAAGACCGTCCAGCACTTCGTTACGCTTAAGAAAATTAAGATCGGCAAAGCACACGAAAGATTTTGGGGGCATAACTTGGGAGTAGAATTCCTGCCACGATTGAGTGGAAATAAGGCTTTCTTTGTGAAGGCGGGGCTTAAACATGTTAAAGATTTTCCAGAAGGAGGAAATGGATTTTGTATCTCGCATGCAAAGTTTTATAAAATTTGTATGGGCTCTTTTTTTTATTTTAAGAGGTCAGTGGTCGGAACAATTCAATTCAATTCAAAATTTATAATTCAATCCAGTTCGAATACTGAACTGGATTAATATTTGGGTTTCAATTCGGTTCAGTAAAAAACAATTCAATTCAATTCAGTTCACTCTATGAACTGAACTGAATTGTAAACCATTTGGTTCGCCCGGCATATTTAAATACTGCAAAGGTGGCTATGGTGGCGCGTCAGACAAAGCCATCTATCCTTACCCTTTATATGCTATTATGTTGAGCTCATTTAAAAAATGCAAAATTTCGAAAACAAAAAATTTTGATAATTTTTGAAATTAAGCTAGTAGTACTGACTGGTAAGTGTTAAAAAATTCCATTGAAATCGGTGGAACCGTTTGTCGTTTCTCATTTTTTTACGTACGAACACGCATTACGATTTCAACCAATAAAGAACTCCAAGAGAGTGGCCTAAAGAATGTTCACAAAAAGTTTGAACAAAATTGGTTTGGAGGGAAACGTCGGGACAAACAGTCCCAAGCATCCACGGACAACACATCTTATAATGGGGCTGACGCCACTCTACAAATATTAGCACATTTTAAGCTGGTTTTATTGACACAGAGATGATGCTTTCCTTACAATATCGGTTTTGATTCAGCCTGAAATTGTTTTGAATTGGAATTCAAAGAAAACAATTCAATTCGATTCAACAGGTTAATTGAATTATTCGGATCAGTAAACGGTCGAATTGAATTGAAAAATCCCTGAATTGAACTGAACTGAACTGAATTGAATTGTAAAATTGCAATTTAAACTGAATTGGTCCGACCACTATAAGAGGTTACTGTGCAACTTTCTGGAGACATGGAAATCTTGTCTAAGGTCACTGTTAAAGTTACTTATACGCAGGGCTTTAAGTTTTGTTTTCAGTGCTTTATGTGACCTTCTGCATTCCCAATCGTACCAGGTTTTATTGCGGTAAGTATGCCCCCCTATGAGTACGGATTTCTCCATTCCGCAATGACGTGCTGTTGTTTTGACGGCCATAATGATACCTAGGTTCTGTTCGTCCACATTTGGCGAATCTACAAGGGGGTAAGGGTATTATTGAGTTTTTCACAATACGTGTCGGACGATCCTTGCCAACGAATTATTGTCTTATTGGTATGTTCGGTTTTTTCTGGAGCTGACGGAAAGTCCAGGAGCTCTAAGCACATTGGGAAGTGAGGAGATAAAGTTACGTTAACAGGGTGTAGATCATATATGTATTTTAAGCAAGTTGAGTTGGCCCAGAAAAGGTCAATCACACTTGACCCGTTAAACGTAACGTATGTAAAGTTGGCAGGTTGGTCAGTGAAACATCTTCCGTTAAGTAGGGTAAAATCAAGGTCAGATAGTTGAGTGAGCATGTACTTTCCACGTGGGCTTATAATATTATCGTTACTCGAGCGTGTTTTATATATGTACTGAGTCTCTATCACAGGAGGGATGTCTAACTGACCAACTCAAGCGTTTGCATCCCCTATTACAAGTATAGGTTCGCCTGGGTATTCTGTTGATACCTCATCAATTACATCTGTTAGTTTTGTAATTACAGAGTTTTCGTTGCTGGGCTTAAAGTACAGAAAAAATATAATTAGTGTTTGTTGGGTTACATAGTTTTTCAAAATTAGCGTACTTAAGAAGTCGTATGTATTAAAACTAGAGAGTATACCAAATTGGTTTTTAAACAAGATTACAAGTCCTCCAATTGGTCTACCTAGAGATTTAGCTTTGGTTGCAGGATTAACGTGGCAGGAGAAAGTGAGCAGGTCAGGATTCCATGCACAATCAAAGGTTTGGTTTAGGCTCCAAGTTTCAGACAAACATAAAATATCAGAATTAAGCAATAATTCCTTGTCATCTTTACTTAAATTATAAAAATTGTTCAGACCGTTGCAGTTCCAATATGTAATTTTACACCTATGTTGTTCGGATGATATGAGGTCGCCGGAGTCCTATTGGTTTGTTTGCGACCCAGATTGTTGCGGTTTCGGTTTAAGGTTCGGAATTTTGGGCACCTGAATAATTAAGGAGCCGTCGGATTCGTAGAATTTGCCCCCAGTGTCTGTTTTTACAATTAAGTATCTATTTGCATAGAGGTGGCTTCGGACATTCTTGACTTTCAATTCCTTCCGCTTTTTCAGCAGTGTCGATACAACTTGTTGTTGGAGTTTAGTTAGGTCATCTGAGACGGAGACATTTGTGTTCCTTAGGGCAGCGCACTTATTTTTGAAATTAAAAAGATTCGCCTTGGTCTTGAATTTCAGTTTGTAAATAGCTTTTGTCACTGTCTGTGTGGAGATCGAGTTCGTTGAGTTCAGGGTGATTATCTCTGCGTCGAACCACTTTGAGACCTCTAATTCCTCCTCTGGGGTAATACAAATTTTTGAGAGCAATTCGCTTTTGATCTGAGATTTCGTACTGTTTTGACTGGATCGGGCTGGGGCAGGGATTCCTCTCACAATAAGGTTGTTTGAGCGTTCCGGGGCTAGATTGAAAATACGGTCATTCCCAATCTGAAATATAGAGGTTTTAAGGCGATGAATTTCCTCCTCCTGGGTCTTCACTTTGGTTTCAAGAGAACTGATGGTTGTCGATTGCGATCGTAGGGTTGCGTTAATCTTGTTAATAGAGATGACCATTTCATCCAGTTTTCCAAGTTTCTTTTCCATTCTGTCCAATTTCTCCATAATTTTGTTGGTCTCTGACTCGTTCATGATACCAGTAATGCTCTAGGGAGACAAAATTCGTGGTGCTAGTATCTTTTGTGACAATAAAAAGAAATAGACTAAGTGTTGCCGGCCCACGTATACCGTATAAAAATGAAAAACTTAGCTATTTGAAGCTGTGATTGAGAGCCGTAATGTCTTCGGAGTTAGAAGTGGTATGTACATATGCCTTCACACCCTCCTGGAGTGGGTCGTCAGGGAGCACAGTTTTTTCCGTTTTTTGAGTCAGAATTGGTGCTTATGCAGGGCGAGTATGCGAGGTTGTGGCTATGAAGTAGATTTGTCGTCAAAGTTTCAGATTTTTAATATTTTTTCGTAGGGTTGAGGAGAGCTAGGAAAAAATTTGTCTTGGCGGTTCGTACGCCCAAGCCAATTTTATCATATACGTTTAAGGCATTTTTAAATCCTCACTTTTTTGAAACCAACTGAACCCTGGAATTTTAGAGGATAATTCCAACACTACCGATCTACAAGTTAAAAAATACACGGGAATCTTGACTTGGCGTACGCCACAAAATTTATCCAAAAAGTTACTCCTTGACGTTGAGTTGATACTTAGGCAATCAGGACTCTGACTCTGTGAACCTTTCGAAGCTCCTAACGCTACAATATAGCTGCTTGCATGAGCAATGCAAATTAATTGATTTTACGGCGGTTTATCATACAACTAGCACTGCACAGCCAGCTATTGCTGGCTTCGAAAGGCTTCATAGCTTGTTGCAGTCGATTAGCACATGATTCAGAAATACACCCCAGTTGTAAATACACTCGTATTACATACTACAAATAAGCCGGGTAGTTAGCCTTTAAGGTAATTGGTAATCGCAAACCAATAGGAGATGTTATCCGAAAGCGGATCAAGCCACCACAGGACGGAAGGTGGTGGATAACCCCCATTTCCCAATAACACCGCAACACCAACGAAGCCTAGTGGTTTGATCCGCCAGTATTAAAATTCCATTGTCGAAATAGTTTTTTTCTAATAGAATATTTTTTTAAATGACCTTTGCTTCTGAAATACAACTCCGTATGATTATAAGCGCGTTTAGGAGAGAGAATGAAGATTTAAAAATGTCCCCTCATCGTCAAATTCTAGTATTAAGAAAGCATTTAATTGCAACAATTTACAAAACTTCTTTAAAACACAATTACATTTGTATGTACCTTTACCGACCTTGATATTTTCTTCAGACTTATCCCTCGAAAAAGCAACAAACAGTTGTCTATGTGAAAATTAATACCAACTTTACAAAAACTTTGTCCCCGACATTTATTAATCTCTTCTCTTTAATATAAATGGGTAGCCACCGTTTATGGTGTTACAAATAACACTTGAATTTTGGTAACTGCTGGGACTTACTATAAAGCTACCCTACACAGATATGGACTGGTGATGCCGGACAAATTAGGAACTCGTTTAAGTTTTTTCTTTTGATTTATTTATTGTGCGCAAAACAAAGTGCAGTAGATGCAGAATTACCAGTGACACACAACTTAAATTAATTCATTCCAGGGGCTCGTTTTCAGACACACTTTATTATTATATACTAACAGAAAGAGTAACTCTAGAGTGCCGACCTAACAGTAACGCACCAGCCATTCATTCATACCATTCATTCATACCAAGAACAATAGAATGACCAACTATGACATTCCTAAGCCGAGTCATTTCTGGAGTAGCGGAGTAACTTTTCTCGACTACTCTCCCCATGTATAATATTACATACACTTACAACTTTGAAACATACAATTTCCAACATTTCTCCCACCTGAGTTACTAAATAACATACAGTAACTCAAACAAATAAATGTACGTTAACTAAATGTCACAGGCATTAAATAAAGACACATGAGTAGATATATACTTTATAGGTGCCTTTACTACTCTTCCGCTTCTGGTACGGTAAGATTTCACTTGATCCAATTCTGACTCTTTGATCTGCTCACAGTCAGCTGTGGGTTTGATCACTGGTTCCGGAACTTCAACCAATTCTCCGACTGCAGGGTCAGCCCTCGTAACTTCCAGCGGGTAAATACGCTGAACCGGGCGTAGCAACTCCCCAACAGCTGTCTTGACTCTTACCACTCTCACTTCACCATCTCTTCCTGGCAATAGGTCCACCACTTTCGCTAAAGGCCAGTCCAGCCTCTTTGTATGGTCACTGCCCACGAGCACCACGTCGCCAACACCAATTTTCTGGTATTCTTTCTTTGAGTGAGCACGTTCTATCAGCAACCCCAAGTACTCCACGCGAAATCTTTTCCGGAAATCTCCTCGCAAAATTTGCCTGTACTGCCATCTCTTGTTCAGAGATTCCAGATCTATTAGATCCATATCCGGGACTCCTGGCTCTCGAACATCTTGGATGAACATTGAGGGAGAAATAGGAGACAAATCCGCCATGTCTTCTGATACGTAGGTCAAGGGACGAGAATTTATGATAGCCTCACAGTCGCATAACACAGTTATGAGCTCCTCATAGTTTAGAGTGGATCTCCCAAGAATCCTTCTCAGAAGTTGCTTCACCATGCGCACCATCCTTTCCCACCAACCACCCCACCAGGCTGCTGTGGGTGGGTTGAACTTCCACTGGATCCTGGTTGCAGCAGAATACCCCTGAATTTTATTCCAGTCAAGACGGTCAAACAAGTTCGCAGCTCCCAAAAAGTTCGTTCCGTTGTCAGAGTGAATGATCGCAGGCCTACCACGACGGGCGATGAATCTCCTCAGGGATTGCAGAAAGGACTCAGTTGAAAGAGTCATAACCAGCTCCAAGTGTATTGCTCTGTAGACTGAGCAAGTATACAGCACTATCCACGCCTTTTGACCCTTCTTTAAATACATAGGACCCGCCAAATCCACTCCCACTACTTCGAAAGCGGAAGCCATTCTCACACGGTCAAGAGGTAATGGTGCTGGAGCTGCTTCTAACCGTTTGGAATCAAATCGAGCGCACCGGACACATGTCCTGAGAACTGATTTCACAGCCTGTCTGGAACGAATGATCCAAAATCGTTCTCGCAGCGTTGCCATGATTACTTGGACCCCAGCGTGATTATTTTCCCGGTGCGTTTTTTCAATTAAGATGGTTACCAATGGGTGCTTAGCCGGAAGTAGTATGGGGTACTTGAAGCTGTAGGGCTCGTCTCCTCTGGTGATGCGAGTCTTCACTCTATACAACCCCCTCTCACATAGCTCTACTGATATACCGCAGTGAAAATTCTCTGGCTTTTTCGGGAATGATTCTCGCTGGACAACTCGCAGGAGGAGGAATTCGGCTTCGTCTAATTCGGCAACATCAAGTACTTCACTCTTAGGCTCTTTCACTTTCAACCAACTGAAAAACCGTCGGAACCAGACTATCCTCCTGACAATTTTTATGTAGTCTCGAGTGTCTCGAAAATAATTAACAATGCTGGTCCACGTTGCCACTTGGTTCAAAAGGGATGTGACAGTTCTTTTCCTTTCTGCAATTACCTCTGCTTCATTACACATCAAAGTCGTCTGTGGCCAATCATTTAAGGGTAGATACAACCAGTCAGGTCCCTCCCACCATCTTGACTCCAAAAGTTGACTCATTGAACATCCTCTTGAAGGCAGGTCCGCTGGGTTTTTCACTCCTGGAACGTGCTTCCATTGTCCGACATCTGAGTGTGAGCGAATCTCCTTTACTCGGTTGCCAACAAATGTACCCCAGGCATCATCTCGTCTTATCCAACTCAATGCAGTGGAGGAATCACTCCAGTAGGTAGTTGGAACTGCCTCTAATTCTAGGCTCTTTTTGACCATGTCTGTTAGTCTCACTCCAATAAGACAGGCTAAAAGCTCGAGTCTTGGTATGGTTATGGACTTGATAGGGGCAACACGAGATTTAGCTGAAACTAACTGTACACTTACTCCTTCTTTCATTTCAGCGCGTATGTATACACACGCAGCGTAAGCGGACTTGCTTGCATCGGAGAATGTATGTATGCTCCAGCCATCCCTTCCTGAGTAACCCCCCAGAAACCATCTCGGAATCTTTACTTGTGAGAGCAGTACCACATCCGCAGCCCAGCTGAGGAACTTAGACGAAATTTCACTAGGTAGTTCTGTATCCCATCCAACCTTGGATTCCCATGTAAGCTGGAGTAACTTCTTAGGTTCCAGAGTAACTGGACACGTGAATCCCAGAGGGTCAAAAATTTTATGCGTCACTGCTAAAATTTTTCTTTTGGTGACAGGACCATCCCGAACTTCCGGAATGGCTTCACACCTCAGCGTATCAGCTTTCTTGTCCCATACTAGACCTAGTAGTGGCACCTCCGTGCAGTCATTTTCGATTTCCTGGCCGGGTACAACTGAGTGCTCCCACCCTCTTAGGTCAAACTTTCCCATAGCCATCAGATCCTGAGCTTCTTGCATAAAACGTACGAGGTCCTCCTCCGAACCGACACTAGTTGCGACATTATCCACATAAAATGCTTTCCTCAAGAGTTCTGCTACAGGTCTGAACTTCTCTGGTGAATGGTCCAAATGGTACTCGATTACTGCACTCAAAAGGAAGGGGCTACTCGAAACGCCAAAAACAACTCGGCAGTGTCTCAGTTCCACAACATGTTCCATATTAGGCTCCTCCCACCATAGAAATCGCAGAAAATCTCTTTCATTGCTCGCTAAGCTCAACTGCAAAAAAGCTTTGGCGATGTCTGAGACTACCCCAATCCTCTTCTCTCGAAATCTAAGCAGGACTGTTGGAATTGTCTCGATCAAGTTTGGTCCCTTCTCTAGACAGTCGTTTAGGCTGGGCGAGTTCTTCTCATGGGCAGACGCATCAAAAACTGGGCGAATTTTGGTGGTGGAGCTATTCTCTTTCACTACTGCTCGATGGGGCAAGTAGTGACCAAAACTCTTTAGTTCGCTCCCTGGAACACGCTCGATGATTCCCATCTCCAACCAGTCTTCAATTACTTGATGATATGCTCTCAGGTTGCCCCCCGCTCTCAGTTTGCTAGTGGCAGCGACTAACCGTCGTTCAGCCACAGCTCTGTTGGACGACAACGCAGGATGCCCCGCTAACCAAGGTAACTTCACCTCGTACCGGCCTTCTTCGTTGACAGTGACTGTGCTCCGGAAATGATCCATCGCTGCTTTCTCCAAGTCCAAACGAGACGTGGTTTCACTGGGATCTGTTATCCCGAGAGTCTCCAATTTCCACATACTTGAAAGGCATGTATCCGAATTAAGTAGGTTGGAAATCATTAACGCTTTTGATTCAGTTCCACCAATTCTGGGTACTTCTCCCATCAGGGTCCAGCCCAATTTAGTCTCCACAGCCAACAAGCCCCCTTTCAAATGCCTCATTCGACCTGTCAATAATCTCCCCACCATATCAGCTCCAAGCAAAATTTCCACATCTGGAGCACCGTCTCCAACGTCTGTGAGCCAAATCTTACGTTGCTTCAACTCGCCTAACCATGGACCACGGGGCACTCTGGGAATGCTACTACAAATTGTCGCTTGATCCAGCATAGTGACATTGCAACTGAAGGAATCATCCAAACTCGTGAGGGAAACTTTATAGCGTTTATGTTTAATGGGATCAGTCTTTACTCCGCCAAATAGGGCATGGACTATAGGCTCGGAACCAATTGGTCTCAAACACAATTCCTCAACAACATGTTTAAGTATGTAGGACCTTTGAGAGCCGTCGTCAATTACAACTCTCACTCGTTTCATTTTCCCAGCGACATCAATTTTTACAATTAGAGTTTTCAGCAAAACCTCCGGGGAATTTGAGACGTTAGCTAATGATGCTTTCTCTTCCGAATTACATTCCTTCTTGGTGGGTTGCTCCTTTTTCTGGGGTAAATCGGGACACATCACAGTGAAATGTTTCTGGGAACATACAATGCACTTCACTGCTTGCTTGCAATTCTTCCCAAAATGACCGCTCTTCAGGCAAACGAAACAACCTTTTCGTTTTTGCAAACTGGCTTTCTTCTCTTCCATTGTCATCTTCTGCGCCTGGAAACATTCTTGGCTTGCGTGTCTTTTGTCACAAAAAATGCAATTTTGAACTTTCCCGGAGGGCTGACTTTCTCCAGCAAATAGACCTGCCGCTGTGGGAACTTCTTCAATAATTACCTTCTTCTCGTGCTTCTCCACCTTTGACTTCAGCCCAAACCCATCGCGTGCCAAACGTATGCGTTCTTCGCCTTCTACTTCCGACCGTAAAAACTGCAACAGCTCGTTCAGGCGGTTTTTCAATGGGTCTTTGGTGTCTGTGGTGCTTGAGGCTGATCCTCTTTGCCAAGCTCGAAGAACTTCCTCGGGAAGACAGGACTCTACTAACGGGTAGAGCATGGCTACACATTTGTCACTCGTTACCCCAAGTGTGTCAAGTGCTCTGATATGTGACTCCAATTGGTCATATATCTTTGTGATATTGGCCTTCTCCTTTGGATTCGAAGCATTATGAAGCACAAGTCGCAACAATTCGCGCACATAAACTTCTACTAGCAGATCCTCTCTACCAAACCGTTGTTGGAGACTTTCGATTACCTTTGGGTAGTTATCAGCAGTGGGAGGATAACTTTGTAGGAGCTCTCTAGCTCTCGAACCGGGATTGATAGATTGTAGAAGGTACTGGAATTTGTCCTCCGCCTCGATTCTTTCATCTTCATGAATTTTTCGAAATAACCCCCAAAAACACAACCAGTCTCTGAGATCCCCTCCAAATTTAGGCAGTTCTAATTTTGGGAGACGAAACTTTTTCTTAGATGAGGTCAATACGCTAGCTGCCTCATCATAAACGGAAGCTCCTGGATTTCGAAACAATGAATTGATCTGGACTCTGTATGTAATTAACTTTTCCTTATAGATGTCGATATCTTCGCATTCTTTAGCGTAATCTTCATCAGAGCCATCTTCTTGCAACAAGGCCTCCTTGATGTTATGGTCCGCAGTCTCCAGTTCTTTCTCTTTCTCTTCCAAAATGGCCGACAGAACTTCGATTCTTTCTCGATCCAACTTTGGTTTGGCTAGTTCAGCCTCAAGAAAATTTCCGTTACGAGTAATAGCAGCTCTGATGGGCCCACGGAGTTTCCTCAAACTGTCCATTTTGAATCACCCCAACTGTCCTGTCACGGTCGCCACAAAATGTTACAAATAACACTTGAATTTTGGTAACTGCTGGGACTTACTATAAAGCTACCCTACACAGATATGGACTGGTGATGCCGGACAAATTAGGAACTCGTTTAAGTTTTTTCTTTTGATTTATTTATTGTGCGCAAAACAAAGTGCAGTAGATGCAGAATTACCAGTGACACACAACTTAAATTAATTCATTCCAGGGGCTCGTTTTCAGACACACTTTATTATTATATACTAACAGAAAGAGTAACTCTAGAGTGCCGACCTAACAGTAACGCACCAGCCATTCATTCATACCATTCATTCATACCAAGAACAATAGAATGACCAACTATGACATTCCTAAGCCGAGTCATTTCTGGAGTAGCGGAGTAACTTTTCTCGACTACTCTCCCCATGTATAATATTACATACACTTACAACTTTGAAACATACAATTTCCAACATATGGTAATCCAAATGTAGCCCGTGACATTATCACCGCCCTTGCTACTACTTGCTAAGCCATATAACCTTTACGGTAATTTGTATCCGCGAACCTATAAAGCGCGTTTAGGAGAGGGAGGGAAGTTTTGAAATTATCGCCTCATCACGCGCGTTTTATATTTTAGTGATTGAAAATTATTTTAAAAAAACCTATAATAAAGTTAAACTTGACACTAGTGACATTTCGAATGTACAGGGACAAGTACGACACCAGGCATTGTTGAGCCCAAAACACAATCTACAGGGGTCAAGTGAGACGCGTAGATACCGAACAATTGGAATAAAATATTGACTGCAAAATTATGCACGATGACATTCGGAGACATTCTGGGCCAGGAGCATACATGCACAAGGCGTGTTTTCCAAGGGGGTCAAAATCCAAAAAAAAATGAAATTTCAGGGGGGGGGGTCAACTCCATTTCACGGAGGGTCAAATTTAACTACTCAGTATTACTATGCGTTTCTCATGCAATAATTATATGCCTCTGAAACATTTTTTCTTCTTCTAAAATAAGTTTTTTGTAATTCCTGCCATATTTTGAATGAATTTCAGGTTTTTTCGCTTTACAAATTTTCAAACTACCGTGTAGCCTACTTTATTCCATATAACTTTAACGTACAAGGTCATGACATTGATTTTATCCGATTTTTCCAAGGGGGGTCAAAAGTAACTTTGGTATGCCCTTTGTACATGTATGGCCAGGGGCTTACAACGTTACAATACACCCAAGAAGAGATGGGCTCAGAATTATGATTTTGATATGCCAACACATTGACTGCAAAGATCACAAAGTCACATTTCGAACCAAAGTTTCAAAATATAAAAGCATCCACAAGACCTTCTCAGAGTGGGACCTGAAAGCGAACTGTCTTTGTTTGTCCTTCCAAGCTTGCAGACTGTACAGTTCAAACGTTTTTGCATATGACTACGTTGTCAATTTTGCTCCATTAAGTACGTGCGGTTGGTAGAGGCTCCTGAGAGAGGTAGCAAGAAATAATGTTTTACTATTCTTGAAAGTTGCGTTTATGCTCCCTCAATGATTCTGAATGTGAATAATTATACAAAAAGCCCCGAACGATTGGTAAATGTGTTACCGGTGTTTTATGGAAGACATCCCCTTTGAATTTCCTTAAACAATTTTATCCAATAATAGAATGAATTTTAAAATAATATAAATATGTACCAATTATTAAATTCATAAGAAGGTAAAAAGTTTATTGGCAAATGACACTATCAAGGAATAATGAATAATCAGTAGAGTTTCAACAGCCTTATCGGTTACATCGGATTTTGATGTAAGTACTTACATAAAATCAATAATTATTAAGCAAATATTAAAATGCAATAACAATAAGTTAAAACCCTTTTTATTCCAAACCCACTCCACCAGCCCTATAATGGCAGAATAAGACAAACTAACCTCTACATTACATAGTCATGAATACATTACGCGTTTAACAAACTAACCATAGCTAATTAAAAGATACTCATATTTCAGCAATACTAACACTACCATGAGCAAATGTTTCTCTCATTCTATTGCCCCTGAAAATGTAAAAATAGATTTCATTGCTCTCACTAACACAGTAACATTAGCTGTAATCTTGGATGGATTACAGGTCTTAAGTATTAAGACTTACATCTCTTTCATATATAAATAAAGCTAGTTCAATAACAATATTACAAACAACTTGCTGGCACTGAAGTTCGTACAATATGTACTCACAATCAGTAGAAAAAAATGCTCAGAAGCATGAGGTAATTCAGGTTTAAACTACTTAAACTAGAGGATAGTACAAAAACAATGCATATATTCAATGTTAATGTTCCTAATACGATTTCTAATGACATTTTAAAGCACTGATTAAAAATTAGGTTCCATAATTTTTCCTAGTTCAGCAACATTTCAAGCAATCCTGGTCCTGGTTCCGTGGGGACCACTGCGTCAGCTACGATAAACTGACGATCCGCTTCCTCTTCACAGTCGTCGTTACTTTCATCGAGTGTAAACTCTAAATCCATGGATTCTTCCTGCTCTAACTCAGTGTCACTGTAACTGTGTTCGTCAGTTTTATACTCATTGAAGAGCTGATGACGCGTAAAAGAAAATGCTTATTAGATCTATAGTAATAATTTTATACATACATAATCAATACGCGAGCCTAAATTATGTGTATATTGTAAATAGACAGTTAAACCTCTTTTTACCTCACGGACCCGCTGACTAGCTATTGTATCGTTGCTCCGTAACCTCACGGCTAACCCTGAATGTTTATTGGCTGGATCGAAATGTTCCAAAGCCTCGACGTTTGGACAATGAATTATCTCCAGGAAATGACGCCAAAGGTCATTCGCTCTCCTATATTTAATATCCTTTACTATTTCCACGTAAATGTGCTCCGCTATTGAATCAAAGCATAAATATTTCCTAAGTTTAAATACACCGTGGAAAAATCTTCATTTTAAATTAAAGCAGTTTTTTGCAATGCTGCAGTTTCTGTACCTATTTCATAGTTCTCTTCCCGAGAATTTTGAAAGTGGTGACATTTCATAAGGTCATTTACAACCTCTTCAATTTTGCTGAACACTGGTGTACTTATCGAATCCACATCTGTCATGCATTTAAGAAACTGTTCTCGTTTCGTATTCAAAACGTTCTCCAGAGCATGTTGCACGGCTGGTAAAGTTGATACTGGAAGTAAATGAATAACATAAATTACATCTTTCATTACCTGCTAGAAAAGAAATTAATTTCGACTTTATATTTGGTAGTTTTATAAATTGAAATTGACTACTTACTCTTAGATTTACTGAAGTCGAATTTTTGGGTTTGAGTAGCATACATATAGCCACGTATTTGGCATTCCGAACCCAAAAATTTTTGGTACTTGAAGTACTTCTTAGCTAACCTGTAAATTAAGTTTCCTTATTAGAACGAAAATATGAATGCAAAGTCATTTCTTTGATATATGTTAGAAGCTCATGGAAATTCAATTGGAAATACACTTACTCCGTTCCAAGGTCGTTATACTCAATTTGCTGAGCTTCTGTTATTGTTTTGTTTCTACTTTTTGTATCCAGCTTCACTAGTTTTTTCTCGATGTCCTACGCACCATAAAAGGGTTGTACGGAACCAATGTGAAAATGGGAATCGGAAAGAATAGCAACAAATACTATATTAATACCTTTTCAATCGGAAATTGCTTCTATGAAAAAAACATTCTAGTATTACATTGTAAGTTTGTCGATTACATTTAGCTCTTGAACCATGAGCTTCAGGGTCTCTTCTTTTTCCATATGCGCCACCTTTTCTAGGTCTTTATTCCATAGTCGGTCGATTTCATACGGGAAGTTTTTTGGATCCACGACGGAACAAATTTCTATCATTTCCCTGGTTGAACTTCGATCTTTCTTGATTCCTTTTATGACGGTGACCAATTTCTTCAATACTTTTTCCTTCTCCTCGTCAGATTCAAACTTCTCATACCGTGAACGATGGTAGGCTTTCCAAGTGGGCCAAAACTGAAAATAAAAATAAATGACAGTAACAACATTGCCTCTTCCTCCATAGTAATATACTTGCACAATCCTAGTGTAAAACAATAAATAGCCCATAATATAACAAGTATTTAAATTTTGTCCATTGTAATTTTACTTACCTCATCCATAAATTTCTCAAAACTGTCCTTAGGTTTGCGGCCTTCAGGCAGTGATGTTGATTTTGATGTACTGGAGTTTACTGACTTCGATTCCATCTTTTCTTTTTCGTTCAAGCAAGACTCCTCGGTCTGAACAGCCTAGAAATTCCAGATCCATTTGTGCTACTAAATTCATCCATCACAGTATCCGTGAAATCATACAAAAATATGTGCCCTTACCACCGAATTAGTGCGTGGAAATGGTTGCACAGGTATCACTGGGACTGGTGTCAACTGACTAGTCTGTGAATCTTGACCATGTCCAGACGTCCGCGGATAGCGTGGTGTTGAAATTGTAGTGAATTCGACATGCTTCCTACCACCGAAGTTTTGCGGGCTAAAAAATATCTAGGTTTTAGCCTCTCGAAAAAAATCATGTCAACAGCACTTACAATTAGACACAGAGATGTCCAAATGAAATTGCCTTCCTTCAAACCTTCGAAGGCAATTTTTTGAAAAAACGCATTCCTTCATCCTTCTATTAAAGGAAGCCTTCAAAATATTTTGCCTTCCTTCAGCCCTATTTTACTTATTAATTTAATGCCTCCAGCCTTCGGCCTTCAAAAAAAAAATCAGCCTTCCTTCCTATTCAGCCTTCATAATACGAAATACCAAAGCAATGCATTTAAACAACCCTTTTGCAGGCAAAACACCTGAAAATTAGCAATACAATTTTACTCAATTGAATTCGTTTATTAAAATCAGAAGCAATGAAGTAAGTCTTAATGTGCATATAACTGTAAATTTGTGCATTATTTGTAGTGTTTTTTAGTACACTCTCATTGTTGTATTTGTAACTATCTATTGTCGTTCATTGCATGCGCGAAGCCTTCTAAGAAGCAGAGGGCTTCTTAAAATTCTTCCTTCCTTTCGCCTTCAGTTTTCTGCTAATACTAGGAAGGCTTTCTTCAGCCTTCCCGAATTAATTCAGCCATCCCGCCTTCCCTTCTCAACTCTCTGGAAAATTGATATTCCGCCTTCATTGAAGGCTAGCCTTCGAAGGCTGGACATGTCTGATTAGACAGCAAAAATATCATTGAAACTATTACCATGGCTGACTCGGAATACTAGTTGTAGCAAAAGGGGGTGTATTTGCGTTGACTACAGGTCTGCTGGGATCTGGTTGTTGGCCAGTTGTTCTCTGAAAATGTTGTCGTGGTGGTTCGGTTGGTGGCCATGTCCCTACAGGTTCGTAATGGATTGTTTTCAGCACCACAATCGAAGAGTCCTATAAATGCGTCCCATGTTAATATTATTGAACTATTTTATACATAAAAATAATATGTAATATTTACAATAATTATAATGATGTCATGATCAACCTGTTCCACTAGTTGGATTTATTCATTGTTCATTGGCATCAACTTACATCATCCGCTACGGGTTTATCGAAGGGAGTGTTAAAGAGCCGGTTCATGTGAGGGCTCCTAGTCCGTTGTCCTGCATAGGGGTGATGACGATTTCCAGAAGCAGGAGTTGAAAATTGGTGACTAGAGTGTAACACCGTACCCCCAGATGGTTCATTTCTGGGTGGACGTCGAAAATCCTCTTCAGGAATTATGTCTGGCTCGCTCATTCTGTTGATTCATTGTGTACAAATTAAATCAAATTATAAGTATGTAAGGGAATTTATATGTACACGTAACCGAATAATATGTATATACATATTATATGTAAACTTAAACTACCAGCCCTTCTACCTGGAAATGGTAATCAGGGGTCAACGCTATTGTAGGCTAATTGTGAGTCTAAGATAAATTATATGAATACTCCGCTGCGTATATAAAGAAGAGAAACACTGTGGTTCGAGGTTCAATTGTTATTCTTCCGCACTAAAACTCTGTCGAATAAATATTCGAAGTCTATAAAACTATTATTCATTTATTATTTACATTAATATTTCTCATATATAACCTGGAATTATTGTAAAGGTTTAGGGATAGTACCAAAATCCTTTACAAAAGTGGCGATCCTGCCAGGATACAAAACATAGATAGTAAAGAGAAGAAAGAACTTTGTTTCTTTCTCAAAAATTCCCAAATTTTGATTTTGTTCTTGCTAATGGGCAAAGGAAAAAAGACAAACACAGAGCCCAGAACTATGTCTTTGAGAAGTGATGTCGTCACCAATCATCCCGAGTTTTTAGAGGACGAATTTCCCTCTAATAATCCTGGAAGAGTCCGGCATTCTCCTCCCATTGTCACACAAGGCTCTTCCCCAATGTCTGCCAATCCTAGTAGACCCGTTGTTACAACATCAAGTTACCCCACAGACTTTTTTACAAGTCCGCTGACATTTCCACCACAAATGGGGACAAATGCAGTGTTTACTACAGCACTCACTCCCACTTTGCCAAGCATTACAACTACCGCCTCAAACTATACCTTTGCAAGTGGAAGCGGACATTCGTCCATTCACATTCCCACTGCAGCAACAGCTTATTCTGTCCCACAGAATACACAAACAAATGACAATACCAACCCAGTGTCTAACAATGAGTTTCATGAGACAATGAAAAACATGACCCAAGCCTTCAACTTAATGGAGGAAAGACTGCAACGCGTTGATCAAAATTACGACGGGCTATTTCAATTCACAAATTCATTTGCTGCTACCACAACTCAGCTACTGGAAAACATGCAAAAACTTTCCGATAGACAGGCTACACAAAGCCAGTACTATTATCCAACTGTGAAAACGCCAACTTTGCCTACAACATCTCAGGTGAATTTTAGAGGTCGCTCACCTCAAAATTATCATCAGCCGACACCCGCTATTCCAGCTACAACTGGACCAACTATGACTCGTCCGATACATTCAGCCCCGCTACAGACATACTTAGCTTTCCCAAACACCCCAGTATTCAACACGTCGGCTGTTCCATCTTCCCTACCACCACAACAAGTCAGAGGAAGTTATCAGCAGCCGTATCAACATCAACAATCAAATTTAAACACTGGACCTGTACCGTCATTTGCTCAAGTACAAGGTCCTAACATCGATCCCTTGAGCAGATTCGTTGTTAGAGACAACCATAATCCCAGTCGATTTCATTTAAAATCTGCTGATGTGAGTATCCCTAAATACTCTGGTGCCATGGAGAAAAAAACTCCATTCGAATTTATAATTGAACTTGAAAAATACAAGTCTATAATTGGTTATACAAACGAACAACTTCTTCAACAAATTGTTCCGTTAGCGTTATCAGGCGAGGCCTACGATTGGTATCGCTACGAGCTACCCTTCTTATCTTGGGACGATTTTACCTCAAGATTCAGGAACGAATTCCAAGCCGTGGGGTATAGCGAGACCCTGCGCCGAGAACTTGAGGATAGGTCACAAGCTCCTAATGAAACCCTTTCTACATTCATACGAGTCATTTTGGGCTACTATGAACGACTTGGTACACCCAGTCTTGAATCCGAAATAGTGGCTCGCATAACTAAGCAAATGCATCCAGAATACCGGAGAGCTGTCCAAGGAAAAAATATAAATACTTTGCAAGAACTAAAGACTGCAGCCCAAGAGGCCCAAGAACTCCTGAAGGCATACATAACGTATAGACCTCCTCCCAAGTCAGGAGTAATGGAGCCATCATTAAGCTGGAAAAATGCAAATGCACCAAGTGCAAATTCACAATCCGGCTCTTTCTCCACATTTTCAGGCACTAACGATGCAAACTTACATTTCGCTTCAGTTGACCCATTCACTTATTATCATGGTAATAACTCCAAGAGAGAAGTTAAATTCCTCCCTGACAAGTCAAACACAAGTGGAACGGATAGCAAGGACGACAAAACTGATAAGCCTAATTTTAAACGAACTGAATCACGCTCACGCCACAACTCAGGAGATTCAAATACGAGCACAAGCTCAGCCTGCTTTGAATGTGGCAGTACAGAGCACTTCAAAAGAAACTGTCCCAAATTGAAATCAAAAAACGGCTCTCCACCAAGTCCGAGAAGGAACCAGTAGTAACGGACTTGGTATTGCTAAACACTACTGACCCATGTCAACATTATAATGAATTTTACGAACCTATTATGCACATACATATCCTCGGAACACAATATGAAGCATTTATGGACGCTGGATCCACAATTTCTATAATAGGCTCAGAGCTATGTTCAAAAGTTAAACAATTATCATTAACGTGTTTGCAAATTCAGAAAAATGTTAATTTTTTAGTAGGAAGTCAAATCATACAGGAAGCAGTCGTACTTCCAGTTACATACAATGAGTATGTAGTTACACATTTATTTTGTCTAATGCCTCAGCTACCCAAGAAAATACTTCTTGGTAGAGACTTCATTAATTCCCAGCAAATCACAATTATGACATGGATGGGAGGTTGGATGCACAATTTCAATACCCACTTAATTATTCCTTTCGTCAGTAACAAGCATAATAAGTCGGACACATCTCCGAAAGCTCAAAATGACCTTATTACATTCAATGACACATTCCAGTGCTCCACCGTTGACATTGAAGAAATTATAGATGATGAAACACATAATGACGCCACTAAATATGTACGCCCTGCAGAGATATTTGCCACATGTACTACTGAACCAAAAATTAAAATAGAAGAGATACCAGAAGAGGAGGTAGACTTTCCTATATTAAATCATAACCACAGACCCCCAACTGGGCTGAAAATTCCAGCTCATTTGACTAAAGAGCAACAAACAAAAGTTGCCCAAGCCTTATCAGAATTTTTCCCCATGTTCACTGACAACCCCGGAAAATGTGCATTACTTGAACATGAAATTAACACTGGCAACACAAAACCAATTACTGCACGTTATAGACCAATGTCTCCTGGCAAGCGAAAACTATTTGATGCTGCTCTCGATGAGTTATTAGAGCTTGGAGTGATAGAACCTTCTATCAGCCCATGGTCCGCTAATGCATTCCTCCTTCCCAAGAAAGAGCCAAATTCATACAGATTTGTGGTTAACTTCAAACCACTTAATTTCCATACTCTATCTGACAGAACACCAATGCCAATGGTAGATAGTGCACTCAATTCCGTCTCAAAAGCAACCTATATGACAGTTTTTGATTTAACTCACGGGTTCTTCCAAATTTCCATAAGAAAGGAAGACCGCCCCAAAACAGCTTTTCTCACCCACCGTGGACTCTACCAATTTCGAGACATGGCCCAAGGTCTGAAAAATGCACCTGCCACTTTCATTCGAGTCATTCTAGCGGTACTACAACCTTATTTATACAGTTGTGTCGAAGTGTATTTTGACGACATTATTGTGTACAGTAACACATTTGAAGACCATATTCAGGATTTAACGCTCATCCTCGGGGCAATTCGAGCTGCCGGATTCACAATCAAACCATCTAAGGTTCGACTCTGCCGCCACAAGGTAGCCTACCTCGGATTTATTATAGAACCAGGTACGTACTCTCCTGACCCAAATAAAGTACTAATAATTAAGCAATTTCCTACACCAAAAAATGTCGAGGCAATTCAGAGGTTTCTAGGAATTGGGCAATTTTATTCTAGATTCATGCCCAACTTCAATAAAATATCCGCGCCTATGCGCAAATTACTTTGCAAAAATTCAGAATTCAATTGGTCAGTTGAATGCGATCAAGCCTTTTCCACATTAAAAAACTCAATTTCAGAACTAACTTCACTTAAACTCCCAGACATGAATAAGCAATTCACAATACAAACAGACGCTAGTGATTCTGGTCTTGGTGCAGTTCTGTTACAAGACCATGACGGGGTTAAATACCCAATTTATTTTGCTAGCAGAGGATTAAAACCTGCTGAACAAAAATATTCCACTAGCGAGAAGGAACTTTTAGCAGTGATTTGGGCGTGTGAAAAATTCAGACCATATATTGAATATTCACACTTTACCATTGAAACTGACCATGCTGCACTTACATGGCTTTTAAGTCTAAAAGAACCTAGTGGCAGACTAGCCCGTTGGTTTATGCAGCTTCAATCATACGACTTTGACATTATTTATCGGCCAGGAAATTCTATTACTATGAAAACAGCCGACGCTCTTTCCAGAGTTCATTCAGTTCTGTTTATTCAAGACTCTGATGACTTTTCCAGAGAAGAATTTATAGCTGAGCAAAGGGTTGACGAGGTGCTCAAACCCATCTACTTATATCTTACAAAAGACGTAACAGGAAAAGATGTATTTGATACAGAGCACCTCAAATCAATTTCATATTCCTATAGCCTTACAGACGATAAGCTCCTAATGAAATATGTAGGACCAAAGGCGAAACCTTGGGATAAGGAAAGCTTTTGGTGGAGAATTGCAGTCCCAAAAAGTTTACAACATAAAGTAATAAAATACTTTCATTCAAACTTATTGTCAGGTCATTGTGGAATTCGAAAAACATACGCTAGATTGGAGCAAAGAGTGCACTGGCGCAACATGAGAAAAGATGTTGCTAAATATGTCAACTCTTGCAAATCATGTCAAGAATCCAAACGACCTAGACTACCTCCAGTCCCAGCTACAAGTATAAAAACCAACGGTCCATGGGACGTTGTATGTTCCGACATAATGGGACCTTATCCAAAAGGCAAAAAATTAAATCAGTATCTACTTGTTTTTGTCTGCCTATTCACAAAGTACATAGAACTGTACCCTTTGAGAAAGGCAACAGCAGCAAATGTAGTCACAAAATGCTGGTCACTCATTTGTAGATGGGGCATTCCAAAAGTTATTTTAGTAGATAATGGACCACAATACACATCAGATCATTTTCATGACTTTTGCAAGTACCTTGGAATTCAAATATTCCACATCTCTGCTTATCACGCTCAGTCAAATCCTACAGAGCGACATAACCAAACAATCAAAGACATGATTGTTACATACATTAACACATGCAAAGATTGGGATAGCAATCTAGAGGAGCTAGCATTTGCACTCCGTACATGCGTCAGTGATGCTACCGGGTTCTCACCCGCATTTCTGACTACAGGCCGAGAGTTTCGAACACCTTTCGATAATAAATTAAAAATCGAATTTCCGTCACACAAGGATGTAACCACTATGTGCAAAAGAATTAATTTACTTCATCACCTAGCAAGTGAGAATCTGATTCACAGCCGTAACAATTCCTTAAAGTACTATAACAATAAGACCATTCCCAGACATCTATGTATAGGAGATAAAGTCTGGATGAAATCTCATTTTTTATCCGACGCTTCAAAGGGAATTTCCTCTCGATTAATGAAGAAGAGAGAAGGGCCATATTTTGATTACAGAAAAAATATCTTTGAATTGTTATAATATTAAACATTGTGAGTCAGGTCAGTTAGTTTTCAAGGTCCACATTAATGAACTAAGCCCTTTTGTCACTTTAGAAAATGAACCAGGAGACAATTTCAAATCAAAAGGGGGAGGGGAAGAAGCCGAATCCGACAATACAGAGAATGCAGTTCCATGATCGGAATCCGAGAGACAGACATTATCATCGTAATCTAAAGACATCTGCTTATTCACCTTCCCATTCTTCCCAGTGTCACAACAAGAATCAAAGACCTCAATCTCATAAAGAACGACGTGTAGAAAATTTCAAGGCAGGAAGGGGCCACCTTCATAATCAAAGTAGAGTTCATACGGTACAGGGAAGTTCATTTCCACATTTTCTTAATAAAACGGATGAATCATTTTTATCGAACCTGCCTAAATATGAGCAGATGATATTTCACTGTGAGAAGCTATCCATAATCCAACAAATTGAATTGGAAACTCAGATAAAGTTCTGTAAAAAGTCCCCTGGAATGTTTGTAGACCGTGGAATTCTGTTTATGGAATCAAATCCATATGAGCTGAAGAACCAGGAAATAAATATTCCTTACAATCCCAGCTCAGTTCAAATCAAATTGAACACAGTACAGAACTCACGGGAGGTCAGTATCTTGAATAGTCCTCCTTTAGAGGGGAGAAGGCAGAAAATAGCCTTCCGTCCCCAAAATGGAGAAATAATTACTTGCAAGAATGATTTTGCATCACACCTCACATTCCTGGGACAGTATTTTGACTTTGGGTCAAAGACTTTTAAGATAGCTCCACAGGATAACAGCCAAAGTCTAGGCATTACTCAGTCCCAAGTGAGTCAAGATCAATCCGTCTCTGAACTTCCTCCTTACGCTGACAATTGGTCTCCATGCAGTAATTCTGCTATCAATCCTGCTTCTGACAACATGCAGTCTAGGACAATTGTTAGCTCTGTTAATGTCCCGAATCCTACTATTATCAATAATTATGACTTTCTTGTTGACATTGAAAATACTTTCGCTCAGTCCGATAATACTGTTGTAGTTACTTCGGATGAAGAAAAAATGATGGAGTCTGATTAAAATTGTAACATGGCAAATAAGCTAGTAAAAAGTACGTACGAACAATTTATGCAGTTAATTGAACATTGGCGAAGATTCGATATACATATGTAATTCTGTTATGTAATATGATATATAGTTGCTACATTCCGATTTATTTCAATAAGCCCCATATGTATTTCATTATAAAGAGGGGAGAGTTGTAAGGGAATTTATATGTACACGTAACCGAATAATATGTATATACATATTATATGTAAACTTAAACTACCAGCCCTTCTACCTGGAAATGGTAATCAGGGGTCAACGCTATTGTAGGCTAATTGTGAGTCTAAGATAAATTATATGAATACTCCGCTGCGTATATAAAGAAGAGAAACACTGTGGTTCGAGGTTCAATTGTTATTCTTCCGCACTAAAACTCTGTCGAATAAATATTCGAAGTCTATAAAACTATTATTCATTTATTATTTACATTAATATTTCTCATATATAACCTGGAATTATTGTAAAGGTTTAGGGATAGTACCAAAATCCTTTACAAGTACAATTTGGATAAATGTACATTAACGCATTTATTTCGCAAATATTTAAGCTTCCTTTATTTGATTCCCCTCAAAACTGCCAATCCCCAAAATAGTGTACTTTCCTCATACTTCTTTTATGTACTTACTCGCAAGTTAACATCTAATTGGAAGTATGAAGGTCCACTTTCGCTACGCATGTACATATAGCTTCTATCCAAAAATGTAAATGCATGCAAATATGAGATTCCAACTTTGAATGCCTGGGTCGGCACAACCAGCGAGCTAGTGGTATTTTAGGTGATAAGCAAATTCATAGTGAGAAGCATGTATTTACATACAAAATGCTGTAAATGATTACGCGAACATATCATGAACCACAGCCCATCGTTAGTCTCGACCAATTATTGATGTGTCAGAGTGCATTTAGTGATGTTCTGTATGAGAACTAACACACTCGTCCCTGGGAGAGCACGTAACTGGCACTTCACGAGATTTTGGAGAAACCATAAATACAAAAATTGGTACTTTCTGATACATTGACATTAACCTTTATTTACAATTTTCCACTCGAAGAGGAGACAGCATGAATCAATTGGACCACGCAATTCATGGCAAAAGTCCATATAACCTCTCTACCTCTAGCATTTCCTCTGTGAAACGACCATGCCATAACATACTTTGAACCTCCTCTCTTCTCTCACCATCCTCACCAACAGCAGCTTCCCTCTCTTCATACTTTCCACAGGGCGGCACGCATTGTTTGTCCCCTACGACCTGCATAAGTGAATCATCCTCTTCTAATTTGAACGAGTGGGCCGTCTTCGTCTTATTGTTACTGTAAAATACTTCTGCAGTCAGCTATAGCTGGCTCAGAAAGGCAAATATAAATACGGTACGCAGTAAATAAATGCCTGCAATAGTTGGCTTCGCAGTACATGTCATACATGTATAGCGCGCGGAAGTTTGATTCTGAAATTCATATTACGCGAATACGGCAGATCGCTCACTCGCTCAAATTAAAAGAGAGGATGTGGATTTGAGAATCAAATTTACGAGTGCTCTGGATGCATCGACGACCATAGCACTGCGCATAGCTACTGCAAGCAACGAAGCAACTATTTATTGCCTTCTTAATTTACATTTGCCTTGCTGAGCAAGCAATAGCTGACTGTGCAGTGCTTACTAGTTTATTGAATGTTCGAACCCCTGCCATTTGGTAGCATTTCGTCGCTGAAGAGGCAAAATGGTCTACGCGCGCATGCTTTTGTTCAGTACTTGGCCATTTTGGCACTTCAGCGATGTCCTCTAGATGGCACACAATTCGCTCTATTAACATATGAAGGAGACTCTTTAAATAAAAAATAGTTTTACTCCGATATCAAATTATGACCATAAATTCTTTTAACACTTCAATTTATGACATTTTGTATTTAAATGACCATCACACAAAGGTAGCAAAACAATTTAATACTGGTAAAACAAAATTCGAAATCCATTAAGTATTTGAACTTGGCTTCATATTTTTGACCTCTGTGACCGCCAAAATTGACATAGGTCAATTTAAGTATTACCAAAACTTCCTACAAAATGTGGGACTTGAATATTTAATAAATTATTTACATTTGTAGGGAGCAAACATTGCGTGCCACCCTGTATATTGAATCATTCGCAAGGGAACCCCTAGAACATGCATAATCAACGCTGGCCAAGAAAGCACAGCAGAAATTTACTTGCAAATGTAATACACTGTATAATCGTATACAATCCTATAAACTATAACTACCAACCGCCAACCAGGTGAACCAGGAAGCTGTTAAAAATAGCTGCCTTTGCGTAAACTACAATAATTATACAGTACGCTGACGATAGTACACTATAACGATAGAATCTCACATGTTCCTTGTTCCTTCTACTGCCTACCTAAATTCAGATGTTCCAGACTCTGGACTCTCATCAGAACATAACTTTTATTCCCTACTCAAATAAATTACAATAAATACTGGTTTCCATGACAGCTGTTGTGTCCAACAGCCTTTTCTCAAAAATTTCTTTAGGCTACGCCAATTTCAAGTTCACCTTGTAAGTAAGCAAGACCCTACTATAGAAATTAAATTCCCCTGCGTTTAAAAACCTCTAGGATAAAAACTGATAAATAATCATCAGTAAAAAGGGGAGTGTTTTCAAATATTTTTGCCCATACGGAGAAAATGCTTCATTGGCTCTTGTAAGTTCACCCTACATATATTTACATGCCAATAAATTACTAGCTCCTGCTTATGTTATAACAACCCTTTGCTTGAAGCTGTTGGTGAAGTGTCTCATATTACCCCGTTCAAGTGCCTCAAATTAAAATTTTCCCTGCAATATAGCCTGCATGCAGTTAATTACATCTGGGTTTGATCCAGAAGTAAAAACGTTAGGGTATGAAAAATAAAAGTGTGCAACAACTATATTTATGAAAGTAGCTTTTGGCTTCAAAATCCCTTCCTTTTTAAATAGTGTACTATTCTAAGGGGGAATTGTACAACTATAATTGATGTAGTCTATACAAAGAAACAATGGGGAAAAGTGATACTCTAAAAAACGTGAAGATGTCTTTAGAGGGAAAATATTGCAAATGTAACGCACCTGAATTGTTGTATTTCTTGTTTCTTCTTACTACGCTTTCCACTTCCTTCACTGGGACTGTACAGTCTTCGTTCCTAGACGGTGAGAAGAACTTGATCTGAAACGACCACACCCCGGCGCTTTTATACGGCCCCCCAGAAGAAGGCCAACGCTTCAACCCAGGAGTTGCCCTTTGTTGCCCTTGCGTTAGAGTTCTTCCGTCGTCCCAGTGAAACCATTGGTTGAGAGAAAAACTCGACTGGCCAATACCGTTGGGATTTCCAGTAGTAAGTATATTCTAGAAGGATAAAATTTATATAATAATAACAATACGCTTTTTTTGCGAAGGGGAGAGTAATTTCATGTATGTATTCCTATGTAACTCAAGGTTCTAATCATTTGGGGAACTTCCAAGCGTCAATTTATCAGCCACATCCACCACCACCCAGCGCTCAATTCCCCATGCACAATCGATAGAGGTACTTTCAACAATCTACCCCTGGAAATGCTGGAGGGTCGTGTGCAAAAATTCTATTTTTAGGATTTGTGTTACCAAGTACCTAAATGTGTGGAATAGTGTGTAATAGTTGTGGACCACAACTTGTGGTTAAAGCTAACCGTAAGATATTGAAAACTACGTTGTAAAGTGCGTCTTGACAGGTTTGGGGTAATTTGGTAGTACAACAGGTTCTGGGGGTAAGTAATTAGGAATGATTGCACACAGTCAGTGTTTTGTGTATTTATTTAGGCCAGTGTATTATACAGGCAATGAGATCTGGGGAGAATGCTTCATCATGTGATGGGCCAAGGTAGTAAGATTTTCCATAAACTCCAAAATACGATAGCAGTAAGCTATTAGGATCATGAATCATGATCTGACACTGAGACAAATGAGTATTCTCAAACTCACAATAAGATAGGATTTTAATTTTCGTCCTGATTCGTTCTCTAGGCTGTAACGAAGCCAGTAATTATGAGCCATGAGGTCTTTCACAAGTGACAAGCATGAAGGATTTTCAGACAATTAGCTTAATTTAACCTTGAGCTGAACTCACATTAACACGTTTCAAGAAAATGTATAATTTACAACGACTTTTTATGATTTTTTTTGTTGTATTACAGTTTGCATGAAATGGAAATAGAGAAGTAAAATTCCCGAGGAACTCTTCGTATATGGACTGGGCCTCTTGCCTCTTATAGAATACAGGGTATAATTTCCCAGCAAGTTAGTACTGACATGTACTAAATAGCTGATAAGCATTCATTGTCTCTGTACAGTACCCTCGTATTTATTTTATTTTTGATTTTATTTAAGGACGCATTTCACCCAAAGTTAATCATTTTATTTAGTAAGATAAGATAACGGAATCCTGTCCAGTCCTGCTGGGTTTATGCGCTTGGAGGAAGAAATAAAAGAAGGTCTTGTAATTTTGTCTTATTTTCCCTGTACTGTGTGTGAAGTAGCCTTGGCAATGAGAGCAGAGATGGCCACACTACTCTACTTTTTAGTAGTGGTAGTGGAATAGTGGCAAAAAGTAGAGTATTTGTTGAAAATGAAATAAAATAATATTTATTGGTAGTGTAGGACGAAGGAGACATCAGCAGGCAAGTAAAGAGTAGTAACTACTAGTGCTTGTTCACCATTGTTAATAAAATGTAGTGTAGAATAGTGGAACCGACTTTAGTTTGGATGTAGTGTAGAAGTAGTTTACATGCATACTCAAAATCCAATAAAATGTAGTGCTACCCGAGTAAGCACTACACTTAAACATGGAATGTGTGACTGTTTTTTCATAACTTTCTATACACCGTTACACCGCGTTTCAATACTCGAAATATTATTGTGCGATTGCGTGGATGGGTATAGTAACATCTTGTATTTGTATTGGAGCACTGCGCATTCTACTTTGTGATACTTTTTAGCAGCATTTGAACTTGCAAAAGCAAAATCTTAGTATTGATTTTTTTTATTTAAGTGCTTTAATCCTCCGTTAATTAACAGTTCTGAAATTCAAGCCAAATCCAGAGTAAGGAAGATTCCGTACATAAAACGGACAGTCCATTGGCAACTGTAATTATTTCTTACTATTTTGTAATTATTCTATTAATTCTTCATTTCTGTTTTTATAAGGTATAGTCAGTGGTTCTCGTTCTCAGGTATGTAAAAGTACTTGAGTTATACACGCATGTGAATGTTGTCTAAAACAATAAACTAGTTTTTTAAAATGCCGAACCTACAATTGATTCTTGTAAAGATCGGTCCTGCACGCCTCTAATTTAGTATAAACGTCTAGCTTCATCGACAGAGGATAAACTGTATTTACATACGATGAAATGGGTTTTTTTCGCTAGGAATCATTTATAGCATATATTTAGAAATCAGGAGCCGTTTAAGGCTTATATTAAAATTGTATGATTTTAGGCTGAGATTAAATTGCACGGCTATTCAGTGAACATGTAGTATATTGCATAGTGTGCCTTTTTTTTACTGCGTAGAGTAGTGTGATAGTTGTAGTGTAGAGTAACGCTTATTTTTAGGTTCTGGCAAGTAGTGGTAGAGTAGAGTAAAGGTGCTCTCTGAAAATAAAACTCTACTGGAAAGTAGTGTAGTGGTAGTCTTGATTATCGATAAAATAGAGTATTAGTAGAGTAGTTGTCAAAGATCATTCTTGCTGGTAGTGTAGTGGTAACTAGTGGCATTTACCCTGCAGAAGTTTTTAGAGTAGTGAGTGTAGTGGAAAATTGAATGGTCACCTCTGAATGAGAGAGATACGTAAACTTTATGGGCAACTCACTCCATTGTGCTTGCCGACGACAGTACACAAATTATAACGTTTTGTAAAAAGTATAACACAAAATGGGCTTCCCATTGTTTTTTTTCTTTCCTCCAAGAGACCTTGTATTATCATTGTCAGACTTAATCCTGTTTGAATATCAATAAGGGGACTATGTTTGAAACCTTGACGGTATAGATATTTACGTTTTTTTGGACCGCTTTTATTGTAAAAATTACTGCCAAGAGTAAAGGAGGCATTCCTTTAATTAAAGAGCTTAGAAAGAGTCAAGGAAAAGACAAATACGCTTATGTATTTGTAAAGTTTACTTTGACGTGTTCTTCAACTCCGCTGCTCTATACAGCTACATGTAAAAGTAGGGCTTCTGTTCGGGACGGGACGGGACCGGGATAGTTTAGGGACAAAATGTTTGTCCCCATGTTATTTCGGGACTGAATCGGGACGATTTTTTTTCGAGATTTCGGGACGGGACGGAACAATAGATCGGGACAAAACAATATACCTGTACAGTATACTATTGCTGTAAAAATGAATATGTATGGGAATCGTTCCGTTTAAAATTTGTTATTCTATATATAAATATTTTTTAAAGAAAAATTTCGCTATTATTTGAGGTATTCTTGTAGAAATAAAGGAATTTGGAGTATTTTATAAGACTGGGATTATAACCGGGACGTCCCGTCCCGAAAACCCCTGGACGGATGTAATTTCGGGACTGAATCGGGAAGAATTGCCACCGGGACAAAAATATTGTCCCCAGTAGTAGCCCTATATGTAAAAGCATGCAAAACATTTTTACACTATTACACACGTGCTTTTTACATTGTGAAGAAGCGTGCAGTGATTTGAGCTTCTCTTTTCTTCTCTACCTCTGAAAGATGAAGAATTCGAACGAGTAACTTTTCCGCAAAGCATTTTTTACAACTGTCTATATACTGTCTGCTCACAACACAGCAATGAGAATAATTGGAATCCGAATGTGGGAATTTTGTGTCCCGGAATTATGACAAAATAGCAAGAGTGACCGAAATGTTATTATCAATTGGTTGACTCCTGCTGCTTCACAATTGAATGAGAAAAATCATGAAAATATTTGTTTAATTCAAATGTTTAAACAAACAAGGGCACATAAATATGACAATCAAGTTTTCAAAAATCGCAGTCCACCCTTTCGTATTCTGTAAATGGCTCTATACTAATATTATATATCATAGTAAAGGCAATGCGGATTCATCTTTACCATATTAACTTTAACTGCTAACAATGAGTAAGACATATTCATGCTGGAATTCAGTTGTAAAGATCTTTTGGAGATTAATATTAATTTGTACAGGTGCAGGTATTTCATTTTAAAAATAATTTTATTATGTCGGAATTGTTTGCAATATTCAAATGGGAATGTATCAGAATCTTTGTTTTCCAAAACGACTGTGTTGAGAATTTGTTTGGAATGGGCTCAGAGTATTCGTAATGGAGTTAGATCCACGGTGAGTTTTAGAATACTCCAGTCTTGAGAAAAGTTTACTTTATGTGAGAATATTCATAGGTCTAAAAGAAATTGGAATAATCCAAGTACACAGAGCTATCCCAACACAATGTTCTATGTGCGGTGTTTATAACAGCACCTCTAAAAGCATAAAACTCTGGATCTTATAGTAGTAGGCTCTTACACAGAGAAAACATTGCAAATTGCAATAGTTTGAAATGTGACCAATTATTTCTACTCTTATGTGGAAAAGGTCAGCTATTATAAAAGAGTCTTCTCTAACAAGAAGTTCCTGCATCTCGTAAAAATTGTGAGAAGTAAAATTAAATAAATAGAAGCAGTGAGCAAGTAATTTTCTTAGACAATTTCTTGCTCATTGGACTTGTGATATAAATTGTTATGTTGTAGTTTCTATAATTATCTATATACACAGAGCTGCATGTACATAGTACCTTCGACTTTCATCGTTCTATCTGCACATGTTTAATTGGAAATCACAGCATGTAGTTATTACTACTGGGATGGAAAGGCTCAATCAAGGCAGGAGTCGTTTTTAATTACTTCTTTTCACATTGTTGAACATTAGTATATACATATATATACATGGGTGTCCGCTTTGTGGAGTGTAGAGCCAGGCTCCTCTAATTAAAGGTAAAAACTAGTTGCGTAATACATGCATGTATAATAGTGAAAACTGTAATATCGTCCATACAAGAATGTTTATATTTATATATTTGATAACGTCCCGTTGAGTATAGAAGTTTATTGGTTTGGGTTACCCTGTCAACTCTGTTGAACATGCAATATAGAAGGTTAAAGGAAAACGTTGGAGACTTACAACACGATAAATTAGATACTGTTTTTGTTCATCTTGCCTGCTGAAGTGCCAACTGTCGTACTAATACTTTTAGTGACACAATACAAAATTTGAGTAAGCCCGTGTCCTACACCTTTATTTTGCTTTAATAACTCCTCACCAGCGTTCGTTTAAATGCGTATACAGATAGGGAGCGTTCACAAATGACATCATCCAAAATACTGGTTTTTAGGCACCCAGTCACACACTTGTCATCAATCATCATCATTTGATGAAACGACGCACCCACCCCATATAATGACGTCATCATCACCAGGGTTGCACAATTGAAAATGCCCTGGCTTTTATGCCGAATTTGTGGGTCTTATCGAAAAAAACCGGGTCAAAAATGCCCAAAATGTCTGCACTAGGCTGAATATGCCCAAAATTATTAAAAAGCCAAAAATGCACAAACTTCCATGGCATTTTCAATTGTGCAACCCATGATGGGTGACGATGAAGTTTTCGGAATTCATTTAATTCACGCGAGGCTGCATTAGTTAGATTTGTTTTCAGCTTCCTTTTATTATACTGGAATTATGGTGGTACTTTGTGGCTATTTCTCCGTTGTTAAAATAGCACTATATTATCAAATCATATTGTTATTGTATCTCCCGTTAATTGTGAATTATGATCATTGTCATGTATTGCTAATAGGAGTATGTATGTACGGATAGGAGTAGTACACATGAATATCATACATTTAGTTAACTATTTTAAGATTAAGGTAACGGCCGTTTGCACATGTAAGCTAAGTGTTGGGTAAGAGAATGGCAATGTTATCCATAAGTAATCCGCGCGTCAACTAGTGCTGCTAGATTCTGCCTTCGGAATCTGGTCTTCGCGTCGTTCGCTTCGAACGGTAGACAGTGGGCTCCATATGTAATGAATAAATGTGGCGACAGCCTTTGTATCTATTCTCAACCATATAACTTTGTACAAGCTTAATGAATAGCAAGTCCCTCTTACCACGTGGCTGTAACTAGTACCGTTTCACACCGTTACGTAATTTCCGCATTCATTTTATCTTATATTGTATTGAACCAATTAGGGTGTTCTCCGGTCTTTACCTTCCTTGAGGATTCCGGAACTTACTTAACATTTTGGGGAATTGGTAGCGTGAGTTGAAATTATTCTAACCAATATTCAAGGTAAAATATGAATGTTTATGAAGGTGGTTTGTAAATACGCGTTTCGCGGATTTACTCGACAATTATCGGTTAGCTGTGCTAACTGTAGGATTTTGTGTGTAGGGTGCTGATTGTGAGTTCGGTTCGAATTCAGCCTTCACGTAAACCCGGATCGGGTTGGGATTTAGAGGGGAGTACTTGTTTCTATTGACCAGCTTAATTACTTGGGTATAAAATTATTTGAGTAAGTACGTTGCATTTTTAAAGCTATTTGTCTTATTTTTATGTATGATTATGCATGTAATGTTTGGAATGTTAATGATACTGTTGAGAGGTGTGTGAGTGTGTGCAAGTTATTTCATATTATTTAAGACGGCTGTAATTAATTTTCCTTTCTTGGTACTCATTCTCATACCCCTGAGCCACTGATTGTGAGTGAGTAGTGAGAATCAACAAAATAACCTGCTTTTACACCCGGGTAGAAGATAAGAGTTATTTTATAACTTTTAAAGGAATAAAGGATTGTATCGAATGTTATATAGAATCTCCCGAATTTTTCGTACTAGGATGTCCTAAAAACGGTTTCCTGGATAGTGTGAAACGGTGTATCGGTACGCTGTAGGCTTGTAGTTTGAATTTCTAATTCTTTTTAAAGCGATTATTTTAAATTGCCTATTCACCAGAGCTGTCCAAAATACATGGTATTTTAAATACATGTATTTCAAATAAGTATTTCAAATACATTTTTGTATTTTGTATTTTCGTGGCTAGGTGTGTATTTTGTATCATGCTTGCAACAAGTTCGTTCAGTGAACTACTTCCAGAACTAAACTTTTCAAGAATATTTAACATTTTTAGTGAACTTGAATGAACGGAAATAAATTAATACAATGAATGACTGAACGAATGACTGAATTGAATTATTTTTCACTTTGAATGAACTTGAATAAAATTATTAGCGATAAGTATAGCAAAGCGATGAACTGAACTTAGTTGAACTTCAGGAAATAATAGAATGTGGGGTTACCGAAATCTTATTTGACACATTGACACGACGCCACTTTCTCAAATGCAAATACCACAAGCTCGTCGAATTTGTTATTTATGATGTGCTTTTATCATTTGTACTGAGCGAATCATGGTGGAACACCACAGTGCATGGACAATACCGCCATTATTGCTGCATGCCAAAATGAATTTGGTCATTTGGTTCAGTGTGTAATAATTGTCCCCAAAAATCCCACCTCAAAGTAATTTTTGATAAAATTCTATTTTTATTAAAACCAGTATTTCAAAATGGGACAGTAGCTTATATTCTTCATTTAGCTTACCTAAGAATAGAAAATAAAAGTAAACCAGACAATGAATAGCATTTTTCTACAATGCTGAAACCGGGATTCGTTCCCCGTGTAAATACAGAATTAAGTAAATAATTATTAAAAATGAGCTGAATTGAACGACTAATTGATTTAACTGAACTTGAACTGAACTGTTATAATTGCAAAATAAATTTGAACTGAACTGAATGGGCGGTAAAAAAATTACTGTGAACTTGAGTGAACGTCCTATTTGTATTTTCACAGCGAACTGAATTGAACTGAATGTGTTTGGAATCTATGGATTATGGAGCTGAACTTGAATTGAATTTTACCTCGAAGTTGCAAGCAGACCTGAGCAACTGCTGGCAGGATTGAGCCCCATTGACGTCCCGAGATGAAGGGAGGTGGTACGCCCCAGGCTATTTCTTAAATACGGGTTTTAGAGGCTTGAAATTGATGCAAACTTGTTCACTGGCATACTAGGAGCTTAAATTAATTTTTTAAACCGATCGGGTAACATGATACCAGGCCTGGTTTTGGCCGCTTAGAAATGCATTACTAGAGTTGTTGTATGCCGTTTTGTACCAAATAAAATGCTTTTGTGCTTAAAATCAAATCCCAAATCAAATTTTGGTAACTAATGTTTCACCCCGGCATCCGAAGCGGGCATCATGATGCCCGGAATGATCAATCATTTAAAATTCGCCCCAAATCAATGTATTTTTGGGGTAACTTAGTACAACTTAGCTCTGCCGGGTATTATGTTACCTGGTATGGATAGTTCATCAGAGTTAAAGCTAGATCCATCTAGTATCGTAAGAAATGCCTGCTTTTAAATTATTGGAGATTTTGGTTGTTTTTATCAACGCCCGGGTATC